>CAUYPK010155040.1:0-37615 GCA_963574355.1 Loris lydekkerianus | reverse complement strand
ATAGAAGACCACATAGATTTAACCAAAACAAGATTATCCCAAAGCATATAATAATCCAACTTTCAAAAATCAGGGACAAGAAGAGGGTTTTACAGCGACAAAAGAGGCAGTTAAATCAGGTCAAGGTCCGATATCATCGGATCATTAACCAAGAATCAAAATATTATTCTTCACTGCCCTCCATAGCACCAATGACGGGTAAGATTCCCAAAGCTGGGACAACCTAAGACAGGATATGGAGAGGCTGCAGGTGGATTACATTCATAGTACCCAAAGACGGGTAAGATCACTCTGCATTCAGTCAACCTAAGACAGGGACCAAACTATTGATGTTTGTATCCCCATGACGGGTAAGACTGAAACTGCAAGAGCCGATAACCTAAGATAGGGGCTATGTTTTTCCACCATACAAAAAACAAAAGAGGGAATTGTTGGGCCCTGCCATGTGTGTGAGGCCTAGTGCAACTTCCCGAACCTGACTAGAAATAGATCCATAGAGCTAGTTCTGCGTAGCAATGACTCAGCAAGGCCCGGCCTGAAACTGCCTCTACCTAGATACAGCCAATGTGGTACCATGCCATTGGCCCAACCCTGTCACGCACCTCATCCCCCGCCTTCTTTCCCCGCCCCTTCCCCACAAATAAAGTTGAGTTCCTGCTTAAAAAAAATAAAATAAAATAAAAATAAAGCCACAAAAGATGCAAATAACATATAAAGGAGCTCTAATTCATCTCTTGCTCTGTCACAGTGGCTAGGTTACAGTGATATCATCATAGCTCACAGCAACCTCTAAGCCCTGGGCTCAAGCAGTCCTCTGGCCTTAGCTTCCCAGGTAGCTGGGAATACAGCACATGCCACCATACCTAGCTAATTAAAAACAATTTCTTTAGAGATGGGGGTCTCGCTTTTTTTCTCAGGCTGGTTTTGAATTCCTGGGTGCAAAGGATCCCCACACCTTGGCTTCCCAAAGAAAATTGTTTAAAATCATTACCAAAAAACATATATATTACTGATTAAACAATATCACAAGATGTAAACTGTGACATGAATAATATAAAATGAAAGAATTGAGATGTAAAAATGAAGAACTTCTGTATGTGGTCAGCTTAAAACAGACTGTAATAACTAATATATTTTACCTAAGACTCCTGGTAATCACAGAGAAAATACTCATGGAGGTTACACAAAAGAAAAAGAGAAATGTATCAAAGCAAATCAATACTAAAAGAGCAATAAAACACAAAGAAATCTGGTAAAAGAGGAAAAGAGAGACAAAAAGACAAACTAATACAAGACAAACAGACAAACTAATACAAGACAAACAGAAAAAAATTAACAAGATGACAATAGGAAATTGCTCCTTATTGATAATTGTTTTAAATTAAATGAATTTAGGCCAGGCATGGTAGCTCACACATGTAATCCTAGCACTCTGGGAGGCTGAGGCCAGGGGATTGCTTGAGCTCAGGAGTTCAAGACCAGCCTGAGCAAAAGCGAGATGCCCATCTCTACTAAAAACAGAAAAACTGAGGCAAGAGGATCACTTGAGCCCAAGAGTTGGAGGTTGCTGTGAGCTATGACACCTCGGCACTCTACCCAGAGGGACAGCTTGAGACTCTGTCTCAAAAATAAATTAATTAATTAATTAAAATGAATTTAATTCCTCAATAAAAAGACAGCAAGAGTGGCTGAATCTATTTTTTTTAAGATTAGATTCTAACTATCTTCTCCTTATAAGAAACTCACTTTAGTTTTAAGGACACAAATAGGCTGAAGATACAGGGAAAGTGAAAGATATTCCATGTAAATGTTAGCCAGAAGAGAGAAGAGGTAGCTATGTTTATCAGTAAATATAGACCTTAAATCAAAGACTGTTATAAACATGGACATTCTATAATCATAAGTGTGTCAATCCACCAGGTAGATATAACATTTATAAATACATATGTGCAACCAACACCAGAGCACCTAAATATGTAAAGCAAACATTGACAGAAACTTAAGGGAGAAACAGACAGCAATTCAATAAAAATTGGAGACTTTAATACCCACTCAATAATGGATGGATCAAACTAGACAGTAAATCAATAAAGAAACAGCAGATGAACAACATTACACATCAAACACATTTAGCAAATGTATGTAGAACACTCGATCCAACATCAGCAGAATGTATCCTTCTTCTTGAGCACACACTAAACATTCTAAAACAACCACATAATGCAGCTGACTTTTGGGTACTTGTGAAAAAGAGCTGAAACCAAGAGCATTCTCATGTTCACTGCAGCATTGTTTATAATAGTGAAAATGTGGAAACAACCTAAATTTTAATTAAGGAATGGGTTTTAAAAAATGTATATATAGGCTAGGCATGGTGGTTCACACCTGTAATCCTAGCTCTCTGGGAGGCTGAGGCAGGTGGATTGCTTGAGCTTAGGATTTCAAAACCAGCCTGGGCAAGAGTGAGACCCTCTTTCTACTAAAAATAGAGAAATGAGCCACGCATTGTGGCAGATGCCTGTAGTCCCACCTATTTAGGAGGCTGAAGCAGGAGGATCACTTGAGTTCAAAAGTATGCATTTGCTGTGAGCTATGACACCATGACCTTCTACCCCTGGTGAGAGTGAGACTCTGTCTCCAAAAATAAACAAATTAATTAAATAAATAAGTAACGTGTATACACATACAGTGGAAAATTAGAAGGAAATTGTGTTGTATATGACAACATGGATGGATTTGGAGGACACGATGCTTAGTAGTCAAAGCCAGTCACAGAAGGATAACACTGCATGATTTCACTTACAAGCAACATTTATATGATTTTGGTTCCAGAGTCAGTGGGGGCAGCTTCTTAAAGGATAACACAAAATCTGGAAGTCCTAAAGGAAAAGTGTATTTATTTCCTAAAAGCCAAAATCAAAATTTCTGTTTTGTTTGTAGGACAAACAATACTTCTTGATAAAATGAAAGCCAAATATCAACCTACAACCTGAAGAAAGTAATTGCAACATTTATTAACTTTATGCTAATATTCCCATTATATGAAGAGTTTAAAAGAATCTACAAAATAATAAGAAAACAACAAATACTCCAACAGGGGGGGGAAAAATGGGTAAAATCACAGGCAATTCACAGAAGAAGAAACATTGGTCTCCAATTAAAAAATAATAATCCAACAAATACACATTTTTTCTAAGTGTAATATCCTTTTTACCAGTCAGATTGGTCATGAATAGACAACATGGAATTCTAATGTAGTGGGATGAAAAAAGTGGAACCTGTTTGTTTTACGGAAAACAGATGTCTTTATTTGTGGAACGATTTTGATAAATTATTTGAGATTGGCAGGAAAAAAGAGAGTTGGATAAGCTCCTCTACCTAAAAATGATCAGGGATTTAAGGATGGGACAGGGAGAGGAAAACATAGAGAACGGAGTAGATCACTTTGTGGAAGACTGGAACCTATGCTGGGAGAAATGGCGAAGGTTATCTGTCAAAAAGAATAGTCAGTAAAATATTCCATTTTAAATTATTTTCTGTATGGTTCATTGATATAATCTGTGACATCACTACCTGAGTTATTGGTATATGTGAACTAATGGCAAACCCTTGTGTGTTTTATTGGCCAAGCCCACTAGCTAATAAAAGTGGGCTCTGAGTGAGTTAGGCAAAAAGGGACTTATTAAGAGGATATTGGGCAGCTCAGTGAACTACTAAGATAGCTAAAGAACTAGACTTAAAAAAGTTGGGAAAACACCCTAAATCATGCCTTCAGCCATTTCTGGTATGGAAACACTTATCACTGGGTAAAGGGTGGTGGGGGGAGACCTTACTTGTTGTGTTATGTGTGTCTGATTGATCACATGCCTTTTCCTTAGCACTAAGGAAGATTGGAAAAGTAAATTCTTTTATTCCTCATAGTAAGAAATTATATTAATTAAATTTTTATAGCAAGAATTTATTTTAATTCTTATTAAGAAATGGACTTTGACCTCTACTCACAAAGAGTTTACCAGAATCAATGATAAATGACCTCTACAGTGGTATCTGGAGAAAAAAATCAAGGAGAACTGGCCATCCTCACATTTGGGCTAATATCTGAACATTGATAAAGAATCAAGTGCAAAGTACAGGTGAGAACTAGCAAACTGAATCCAGCAACAGATGAAAAGGTATACACCATGACAGAGTGGAATTTGTATCAGAAATGCAAGGTGGTTAATACCAGGAAATCAATTAATAGAATACAACATATCACTAGGATAAAGGACAAAAACGATATGATTCTATCAATACATGCAGAAAGAGCATTTAACAAAATCCATTCAGGACAAAAACATTCGATAACTAAGAATAGAAGGCCAGGCATGTGACTCACACCTGTAAAGCTAGCACTCTGGGAGGCCAAGGCGGGTGGATTGCCTGAGCTTAGGAGTTTGAGACCAGACTGAACAAGAGTGAGATCCCATACCTACTAAAAATAGAAAAAACTAGCCAGGCACTGTGATGGGCACCTGTAGTCCCAGCTACTCAGGAGGCTGAGGCAAGAGGGTCACTTGAGCCCAAGAGTTTGAGGTTGCTGTGAGCTATGATGATGCCACCGTGCTCTACCCAGAGTGACAGTAAGACTCTGATTCAAAAACAAAAAGCCCCTAAGAATAGAAGGGAACTTCCTCAACCTAAGAAAAGACATCTATAAAAACCCATAGCTAACATCTTACTTAATGATGAGAGACTGAATGGAGAAAGGATGTCTGCTCTCACCACATTTATTTAACATTGTACTGAAGGTTCTAGAAAGGACATTCAGTCAAGAAAAAGAAGTAAAAGGCATCCACATTGGAAAGAAAGAAGCAAGACTATCATCTATTTGTAGATGACATCTTATAGGTAAAAGTTCTCAGGAATCCAATAAAAAATATTATAATTAATGAATGAAGTTCAGCAAGGTTGTAGGATATGAAATTAATATACAAAATTAATTATATTTCTATATACCTGTAGTGAAGAATCTGAAAAAGAAAGTAAGAAAACAATTTACTTTGCACTCTCCTCAAAAAGAATAAAATTATTGGAAATAAATTAAAGCAAACCAACTGCAAAACCCATACTCTTAAAACTATAAAACATCATTTAAAAAATTAAAGACCTGAATAAATGAAAAGGTATCCCATATGTTGGATTGGAAGACTTAATACTATTCAAAGGGCCACAGTTCTCAAATTGATCTACAGATTTAACCTCATCACCTTCAAAATCTCAGTTGACTTTTTTGCAGAAATTGACAATCTGATCCTAAAATTTATATGGATATTCAAGAAACATCTAGAATAACCAAAACAATCTTGAAAAAGAAGAACAAAATTGAAAGACCCAGTTCCCAGTTCCAAGATTTACTACTAAACTAAAGATATCCCATTTTATCTGAAAAACATAAAACCTTCTAAATTACATTGGGAGTTAAAATTTCATTTTCTGGGGGCTCCTGTGGCTCAGTGAGTAGGGCGCCGGCCCCATATACCTAGGGTGGTGGGTTCAAACCCAGCCCTGGCCGAACTGCAACCAAAAAATAGCCGGGCTTTGTGGCAGGCGCCTGTGGTCCCAGCTGCTCGGGAGGCTGAGGCAGGAGAATCGCAGAAGCCCAAGAGCTGGAGGTTGCTGTGAGTCCTGTGACGTCATGGCACTCTACAGAGGGCAGTAAAGTGAGACTCTGTCTCTAAAAAAAAAAAAAAAAAAATTCATTTTCTGGGAGTCCCCATATATATTCTTTAAATGAATTTGATGACTTTTCTCTTAAAAACAACTATGATGGTCAATCAGTATTGAAGGACTGGCATAAGGAAAAATAATCAAGGGAATAGAATTGGGAGCCTAGAAATAAACTTATCACAATTGACAAATGTATTGTCAATTGATATTGGGACAAGTACATATCCACATGTTAAAAATTAAGGATGATATATATAAAATTTATGCATGTACATATAAAAAATTAATGGATCAAAGTCTTAAATGTATGAACTAAAACTATTAAACTCTTGGAAGAAAACATAGGTATAAATCTTTGTGACCTTGGATTAGGGAAAAAAATGTGCTTTCTCACCAAAGCATCACCAATAAAAGAAAAAAAAAAAAAAGGTTGGGTGAGTGGCTGATGCCTGTAATACTAGCACTTTGGGAGACTGAGGTGGGAGAATCACCTGAGAACAGGACCTCAAGACCAGCCTGAGCATGAGCAAGACTTCATCTCTACAGAAAATATAAAAATTAGCCTGCTATGGTACCATGCACCATTAGTCCCAGCTACTCTGGAAGTTGAGGCAGGAAGATCATTTGAGCCCAGGAGTTTGAGGTTGCAGTGAGCTATGGTGACAACATGCATTTTAACCCAGACAACAGAGTGAGACCACATCTCAAAAAAAAAAAAAAAAAAAAAAAAAAATTCTAGGGCGGTGCCTGTGGCTCAGTGAGTAGCGTGCCAGCCCTATATACCGAGGGTGGTGGGTTTGAATCTGCCCCAGCCAAACTGCAACAAAAAACAAACAAACAAAAAAATTCTATAAATTTGATATTATGAAACTTAAAAAAAATTTTTTTTTGCTCCAAAAGACACTATCATGAAAGTAAAGATAATCCACAAAATGGGAGAAATATTTATAAACATATATCTGATAAGGAACTTGTTTCCAGAATATGTTAAGAATTAGTACAACTTAATAAATAAGAAGACAATAGCTAGCTTAATTAAAAATGATCAAATTGCCAGGCATGGTGGCTCACACTTACAATTTTAGCACTTTAGGAGACTGAGACAGGTGGATTGCTTGAGCTCAGGAGTTCAGAACCAGCCTAAGCAAGAGAGCAAGACCCCATCTTTATAGAAATAGAAAAACTAGCCTAGCTTTTTGGCTGGCACCTATAGTTTTAGCTACTCTCAGGAGGCTGAGGCAAGAGGATTCTTGAGCTCAAGAGTTTGAGGTTTCTGTGAGCCATAATACCACCACACTTGACCCAGGATGACAAAGTGAAACTCTGTCTCGAAAAAAGAAAAATATAAATAAATGAATTTTAAAAATTGTCAAATTATCTAAGTAGAAATTTTTTCAGAGAAAATGACCAATATGCATATGTAAAGATGCTCAACATCATTAGCTGTCAGGGAAAGGAAAATTAAAACTACAATGAGAGACCAAATCATACCCAACAGAATGGATATATATAAAACAAACAGACAATTACAAGTGCTGTTGAAGGCATGAAGAATTTGGAGACCTTCTGTACTGCTGGAACGAATGTCAAATGATGCAGCTGCTTTGGAAAAGAAGTTTGGCAATTCCTCAAAAGGTTAGATGTAGAGTTACCATATAACCCAGCAATTTCATTCCTAGATACACACCAAAGAGAAATGAAAACATATGTCCACACAAAAACTCATACATGAATGTTCATAACAGCATACTCATAACAAAATGCAGATACAACCCAAATGTTCATTAACTCATGAGTGGATAAATAAAATGTGTTACAAGCATACAACAGAGTATTTTTCAATAATAAAAAAGATGAATTACTGATACATGTTGTAAGTGAACAAATCTTGAAAACACCATGCCAATGACAAAAGCCCACTATTTTATGATTTAATTGACATGAAATGTCCAGAATGGGTAAGTTTGCCCAGAAAGTAGATTGGTGATTGCCTAGGGCTGGGGGGCGGAGGTTGTGGTGGTGGCAGTGATGGTTTGACAGAATATCTGAAACTGGGTAATTTTAAAGAAAAGAGATCTGTTTGGCTCACAGTTGTGGTGTCTGGAAAGTTCAAGATTGGGCAGCTGCCTCTGCTTCTACTCATTGTGGAGAGCAGAAGGGGTGTGGCAGGAATGCACAAGAGATCACATGGCCAGAGAGGAAGCAAGAGATCACGTGGCCAGAGAGGAAGCAAGAGAGACACTGAGGAAGCCAAGCTCTCTTTACTTTTTAACAAGTCACCTTCTCTTGTAAGAACTAATCCATTTTGAAGAGAGGCAACATAGCCCCACTGTAAGGCATTAATCTATTCATGAGAGTGGGGCCCCGAAACCCAGACACCTTCCACTCGACTCCCAACTGCCCAATACTGCCATTTTAGGGATCAAATTTCAACATGTGTTTTGGTGAGACAAACCACATCCTAACTAAAGCAACATTGTTGGTGAGTGTATGATGAAACTGACATGCCCTGTTGGTATCTGGAGGAATTGATGCAATGTATCAAATTTTTAAACTCAGGTACCATTTGGCCTAGTAAACCCACTGTAAAGAACAAATAGGCAAAGATGTATTTTTCTTTTTTTTGAGACAGAGTCTTACTTTGACACCCTTAGTAATGTGCCCTGGTGTCATAGCTCACAGCAACCTCAAACTCTTGGGTTCAAGGGATCCTCTTGCCTTAGCCTCCCAAGCAGCTGAGACTACAGGCACCCAACACAATGCCTGGCTATTTTTAGAGATAGGGTCTCAGTCTTACTCAAGCTAGTCTTGGACCCCTGAGCTCAAGCAATCCACTGGCCTCAGCCTCCCAGAGTGCTGGAATTACAGGTGTGAGCCACCATACCTGTCCCTGATCCCCTTTTAATAAATAATAAATATTTTATAACACTCCCTTTAAGTCCTGAAATGAAAGTCACAGATACCTACAACAAAATATATCTAACTGTTATATAAAAGAAAAGTAAGTAATTTATGACAAAATATGCATTTCATCATATAAAAATTCTTGACAAAAAACATACTCTAGAGGGCAGTACCGCCTAGTTAAGAACTCCTTATCTATAGCAAATTGGGTAATTTATGATATATCCAAACAAAGGAATAACATATGAGTGTATCTAGATTAATTGACATATTGTTGAATCATACAGCAACAATTCCCATAGGTAGTTCTATTGTATAATTACATTAAAAAGGGCTAAAAGAATGGTTGCTAAGATGTTGAAGAGTTGACAGCAATTGTCTCTCTAGAATTTAGAAGGATTTCTCTCTCTTTTTCTTATGCATTTCTACATTTGAATTTTTTTTTTTTTTTTTTTTTTTTTTGCAGTTTTTTGGCTGGGGCTGGGCTCGAACCCTCCACCCCCAGCATATGGGGCTGGCGTCCCACTTGAGCCACAGGCGCCACCCCTTTTTGAATTTTTTTTAAGAGATGAATTACCTATCACCCAGGCTGGGTGCACTGATGGGATCATAGCTCACTGCAACTTCCAAATTCTGGGCTCAAACATTCCTCCTGTCTCAGCCTCTTGAGTAGCTGGGATTATAGGTGCACACCACCACACCTGGCTAATTTTTCTATTTTTATTTTTAGAGGAGTCTCATTATGTTGCTCAGGCTGGTCTTGAATTCTTGGCCTCAAGCTATCCTCCCACCTTGGCCTTTATAAGTAGCTAGGATTACAAGCCACCACACCTGGTTGAATTTCACTTTTTTGTAAAAATGAAAAAGTTTATGGCCAGTTTCCATGGGAGAATCACAATGCATACCCCTTGGGTTCTGGAGCCATATGCAGTGGAGACTTAAATTGCTTTTGTAAAATTGTTCTGGTCTTTTCTGGTAGCTGTGGAATATGTTGAAGGAGTAGGCTCTGGCGACTGGATACCTTAAGCCATCTCCTGAGTTGCCTGGCAGTCATTGTGGGAAAGAAGGTATTGATGGGCAGGAAGGTGGTGGTCCTGCATTGCAGGAACATCAGTATTTACCACCTTCTATAGAAACAGGTTGCAGTACCTAGACTTCCCCAAGACCATGAACACCAGCTCGCCCTTCATCTCCTACCACTTCCAGACCACTAACATATCAGGGCCCCTACCCCTTTGGGGCCCCTAAACGGGTCTTTGGGCAGAACCATGTGAGGCATACTGCCCCTGTAGACCAAGTGGAGACTGGTAACCCTGGATTGGTGAAATTGTGGCCATTACAAATATGTATGCAGTTGAAAAAAATACAGAAGGTGACTCCACTAACAAAATACTCGATGTGGCACTCATGGAAGGATGTTTTGTAAGAAGAAATGAAGGCATTCTTTAGTGTAATACTGAACATGGCTCTTAATTTGAAGGTGCAATTAGTTGCTTATTTTACTGAATATTTACTTGACCAAACCCCATTCTTCAAGGACATTTTCTCTCATATCCATTTTTTCCAAATATTTTGGATGCTGCATTTAGTTAGTTCTTCCTGCAGTAGCTCAAGGGAGCGTGTGTACCCAAGAGAGTAAGATGAAGAACGTGAGTGAGTGAGCATATTGACTATAAACGCAAAGAACTTTGTGTTCCAGACTATAAGAAGAAATAGCCTGTTCAATTTGAAAAACTGATGGGTAGTTTTGAATACACAAAGTTTATGGGAAGAGTGGACAGAGCTGATCAGCACTGTGGATGTTAACAGATTTATAATGAAGTCCTACAAGTGCTGGAAAAAATTATTCTTCTGGGCGACAGAAGAGGCAGTTGTGAACATTACTGCTACATCCTTTACTCATTAGATAAGGAGAGTGGATAAAAGGGCAGACACGCCTTTCTTACCAGAGAAATCTCATCACTCAGTTTGTGAGCAATGTGAAGAACAGAAATTCAAGAAAGAGGGAAAGACCATCATCTTCTGACACCGAGGAAAGGCTAAATGGGAAGATACATTTTATAATGCAAAAATGAAAAAAATCAACAAAGGATTGCCTGGGTTGCAGCAGAAGAAATGAGAAAGGTGGCAGGAGTGAAACCATTTTCTACTGTGAGATGTGCAAGAGGACTTCATCCTGGAGATGGCTTCAAGAAGTATCACAGTCAAAATAATCATACAAAAAATAAACAAAAACACTTAAAATATTTTATGTAACCTAAAATAGATAATACGATTATCAGGTGAGTTCATATTTATGTTTTTCTCTTTAAAGCTTACAGGCCAGGGAGACGCCTGTGGTTCAAGGAGTAGAGCTCTGGTCCCATATGCTGGGGGTGGTGGATTCAGATTCGAATCTGACCCAGGCCAAAAAATGCAAAAAACAAACAAACAAACAAACAAACTTATAGGCCCTGGCAGCGCCCGTAGCTCAGTGGGTAGGGCGCCAGCCACATACACCGAAGTTAGAGGGTTCGAACCTGGCCCAAGGCCAACTAAAACAAAGACAACTGCAACAACAACAAAAAAATAGCCAGGCAGGCTATGGCAGGCATCTGTAGTCCAGCTACTTGGGAGGCTGAAGCAAGAGAATCGCTTAAACCCAAGAGATTGAGGTTGTTGTGCTGTGACGCCACAGCACTCTACCAGGGCAACAGCTTGAGACAGTCTCAAACAAACAAACAGCAACAACAGCAAAAAAAAACTTATAGGCCTATTACCAACCTCTTTCCTAGCCAAAATAAATAGGAGCTGGGGAGTACATGGGTGGCAGAAAAATTGGTTTGGAAAGGGTTAATCCTTTTTTTTTCTTTTTTGTAGAGACAGAGTCTCTCTTTACCACCTGCCCTCGGTAGAGTGCCAGACATGATGTTACAGGACTCACAGCAACCTTCAGCTCTTGGGCTTCCGCGATTCTCCTGCCTCAGCCTCCCTAGCAGCTGGGGCTACAGGCGCCAGCCACAACGCCAGGCTATTTTTTCGTTGCAGTTTGGCTGGGGCTGGGTTTGAACCTGCCACCCTCGGTATATGGGGCTGGCGCCCTACTCACTGACCCACCCAAATCCCCTTTATTCAGTATTAACCTTTTAATATTATAAGGTTTTAAAAATTCGAAATTAATTAAATAATAAAGGGGAAGCTCCTGTAAGTAGGAAGCTATCAGGGTTATTTGAATCAGCAGCTTAATGATGTCAGTGAGAACCCAATTTTGCTTCATCTCTCTGCTGGGCTTTTCACAAAGCTAGCTTTCTTCATGATAACAGAGTAGCTGCAGTAATTCCAGGGTCGTGACTCTCACCCCTCATCATCCAAACAGAAACAGATCAAGCTTTTGGTAACTTTATATGAAGAACAGGAACAGGCTCAGATTCACTGCTCTTTAAGTTTTATTGACAAAATTTGGCCAAAGGAATGTCTGGGTTTTCTAAACTACCTATAGGTAATAGGATTGCTTCAAACTGTTTAAAATAATCAGAGGTGATTCCTAGAATTGGTGGTGTATTTTAGTCTTTGCCTTTCACAATCACATGGATGTTACACAAGGGGGTAGAATGGAAAGGATGCTGTGGGGCAGACTGTGTTCCTTTGCTAGGGTTGCCGTAACAAAGTACCACAGACTGGGAGGCTTAAACAACAGCTATTTATTTTCTTACAGTTCTAACAGCTAGCAGTACAAGATGAAGGTGTTGGCAGGGTAGTTTCCTCTGAAAACTCCTGCTTGGCTTGCAGATGGGTGTCTTTTCTCTGTCTTCACACAGACTTCCCTTTGTATGCACATGTCTGTGTCCTTATCCCCTCTTCCATAAGGAGACTGGTCATATTGGATTAGGGTAAAGAGCTCTAATTTGATCACCTCTTTAAAGACCTTATCTCTGGCGGCACTTGAGCCTCACAGGAGTAGGGTGCTGGCCCCATATACCAGAGGTGGCAGGTTCAAACCTGGCCCCCGACCAAAAACTGCAAAACAAACAAACAAACAACCTTATCTCTAAATATGGCTATAGTTTGAGGTGCTTGGGTTAGGACTGCAACACATGAATTTCGGGGTACACAATTCAGCGCATGACACAAACTCAACATCAACATTAATTACATATTGAAATTATGTTCATCTGCTTGACTATTGCACTACATTGTCAATTCTTCAAGAACAAGGACAATATTGTATCTATCTTCATACCACCAGTGCCTAGCACAGAGCCTAGAAGCCAGTAGGAACTTAAGACAAGATAACTGCTTATTGGGAACTGTAAAGGCTCTATTGCATTTGGTAAGTGTGAGGTCACTGTTGACTTTTTCTAGGCACAGTTTCAGAGTGATGGTGACATAAGCCAAATTGCAGTGAGCTTACAAGTGAATGGGCAGATATGAAAATATTAAAATTAAAACCTTCTATACAAAACCTACCATGAGCAAGGTCAAAAGATAATTATATTAAAAAAATAGTACCTGCATATATGGAATACAAGGGATCATATAGAAAGATCAGAAAAAGATGAACACACTGAGTAAAAAAAAAAAACAAAAAAACAAAAAAAAAAACACTCAAAGGCTATGAACAGGGTGGTGCCTGTGGCCCAAAGGAATTGGGCCCTGGCCCCATGTACCAGAGGTGGCAGGTTCAAACCTAGCCCTGGCCAAAAACCTCAAAAAAAAAAAGGCTATGAACAGTCCAAAAATCTATGAAAATAATTCCCACCAGTAATCAGGAAATGTTAAATAAAACAATACTAAGATAGCATTTGATGCCTATCAGACTGACAAAAATTTAAGATGTGTGCTGTAGTCCTGGGTGTAGGGATAGAGGCACTCTTCTACATTCAGGTTGGAGTGTGAACTGCAGTAACTCTAGGGGTCATCTAGTAGCATGTCATTCACAAGTCCTTTAGTCACAAGTAGCAGAAAACTCAATTCAAACAAGTTATTTGAGTCACATAACCGAGAGTCTAGACATAGCTGTATCAAGGTTACCTAAGTGCTATTAGAGCTAGCCTCTTTTCCTGTCTTAGTTCTGTCTTCTGTGAGTGGAAGGTGTTCTCAGTTAAGTGTGTCTCTTTGTGAAGACAACTTACGTACTTACAGCAACAATCCTAGCACAGAACAAGAGTGCTTGATCTAGGTCTGACTGGTTTTAATTGATTCATGTGCCCAGTCTGGAACTACTTACTGAACACTACTTCCTGAAACTAGTAGAATATTATATTCTTATTAGCCAGTCTTGAGTCAGTGTCCAACATAGAAGCCAGTGAAGGAACCCAAATACCATTTGTAACCCACAGATTAAGAGAGGAAGGGGATTAATTTATCTAAAGGAAACTGAGGTGCTATTAACAAAAAAAGAAAGAAGGAAGAGAGGGAGGGAGAGAGGGAGGAGGAGAGAGAAAAGAAAGAAAGAAAGAAAGGAGGGAGGGAGGGAGGAAGGTAGGGAGGGAGGATGTGAGTGGTAAAAAACAACATACAGCCTCTACAGGAAATATTTATAAAAATAAATTATTGTCTCAATAATCTCACTTTTAGGAATCAATTCTATAGAAGACAACTGCATATTTTTAAAAGGCACATATATAAAGATACTCTATCTAGCATTATCTATAATGGCACAAATCTGGACAAATCTGCATTATCCATCAACAGAAAAATGGTTTCAAATATTATGGTACATCAATACATACATATTCAGCTAGTTAAAAGAATGAGCTAGCTAAAGAAATATCTTTAATAAACTGTTGAATAAGAAAAAGTTAAAGAAAATACATGTTATGATTATTTGTAAAAATAAAAAATAAAACTTCTATATGTGTGTGTTTCTGAAAACGCTGGAAAAAGTATTGAAAAAAAACATTACTCTTTTAACATTGGTTTTATCTAGGACTGGGATGAAGACAGTAAAATTCTTTTTCTTTCTATACTTGTGAATATGTTTTCTATATTTCTGTGCTATTTGAATTGTTAAAGTAAATACTTATTACCTTTAAAAACAAATAGAAACTGAAATGAAGAAGTAGTCTTAAAATTTAAACTATTTTTAGATCTGGAGGGAAGAGAGCTAAGTCAGTCTTTAGTAGAAGAGAAATTAAAAATCTTGAAGACAGACCCATGAAGCAGGACTCTGAGGGAGGAAAGAGAGCTGTTTCAGAGCACGGACCCAAACGTGTAAGGGCTGTGATGGCTTCTGCTCCACAGGGAAAGAAAGGCAAACAAACAGAGTAGTTCTTCATAACATTTAGTTTTTTGGTTTGAAACACATTTCTTTTAGGAAATCACGGTTGACAAAAGACTGTTATTTGTCAGGATTAAAACTGACATAGCAGTCCTCTGTTAGTCCTCACATTATTAGAAATGCTAATGGTCTATAAATCTCAGTCTGGAAAAAACAAATCTGCAGCACAAGTAGAAAGGTAAGCCTTAAATTAAAGAAGAGGTATTTCTACCTGTGATAGAGGAAAACAAGTATGCCCGGTTACAGTTAAGACAGAGTCTGTAGGTACAGGGAAAGAAATGGAAGTCTTGTAACAACTGTGGTTAAGATTCTTTCCTGGCTGGAGGGACCCAAAAGGAGTGATCGTGAGGTTGAGACTTGAGGAGAGTGATAAAAATGTGGAAAAGGTGCTGTGGGGAATGGAAGACCAACTTTAAGAGTTGGAGTTTTCAAATTTGGAGTAATATTTGTCTGTACTTTATTCAGATTGTCAGCTCTTTTATGAAATTGTCCTTGGTTCCTTTAACAGTCAGGGTTCTGCAGAGACAGAACCAATAGGATATATGAGACTATTAATTAGGCTAATCCAATTATGAAGGTTGAGAAGTCCCACAATAGGCTGTCTGCAAGCTAGAGGCCCTGATGTGTGAAGTCTGAAGGCCTGAGCACTAGCGGACAGTGCCGGTGTGAATCCTGGACTTCTGGAGTTGGGGTTTTGATGTCCAAAGTCAGACTGAGCTCCCAAAGCCTGAGACCAACTTGCCTTTTTTGCTCTAGCTGGGCCCCTAGCCAACTGGATAGTGTCTGCCCTTGTGGAGGGCAGATCTTCCCCATTTAATCCACTCAGATTCACACACCAATCTCTTCTGGAAACACTCACAGACACACCCAAAACTACTGCTTTGCCAGTTGTTGAGGTATTCCTAACCCAGTCAAGTTACAGCTACAAATAACCATCACCATCCCTTTTGTATTCTATCCCTCTTTTGATACCACCCCACTCCTCAGACTTTTATTCCTGTATAGCAGCAGTTCTCAACTAGTGGGTCACGACCCATAGGAACTGTATTAAAGGGCCACGGCATTAGGAAAGTTGAGAACCACTGCTTTATAGTATTTATAGTCTTTGTTTTTGTACTTAATCTGAACCTACCAAACTGTCTCTGTGGCAGGGTGCAGTGGCCTCATGCCTGTAATCCTAGCACTCTGGGAGGCCAAGGCAGGAGGATTCCTTGAGCTCAGTATTCTAGATCAGCCTGAGCAAGAGTGAGACCTCATCTCTACTAAAAATAGAAAAATTAGCTGGGCATTGTGGCACCTATAGTCTCAGCTACTTAGGAGGCTATAGGCAGGAAGATCAACTGAGCCTAGGAGTTTAAGGTTGCTGTGAGCTTGACACCTTGGCTTGGGCAACAGAAAGAGGCTTTGTCTCAAAAAAAAAGAAAAAAACAACAACAACAACAAAACAACAGAAAAAACCCCAGAAAACAACACTGTTCATTCATCTATATACATATCAAAACTCCTCCTTAGATAGATGTCCAATTGATAGTTGCTGAAATAAATTTAATTCTACATAGAAAACAGTTGGATAGTATTAGCCTGATTAAAATATTTCACAGTTATGAAAACAGAAATAAATCATTGGTTTTTAAAAACTTACTGTAAATAACTTTTCCTTATAGCATTATTTTTCATCCCTCACATAGATATTGTATATTTGGTTTTAAACTATGCACTCTTTGAATGAATATATTTTTATTGCTATAAAAATGCCAGATCATTAAAATAAAAATTTCCTATTATAGATATGGAAATTGAGGACTAAAAACTTAGGCAATTTGTCCAAAACTGCAAAAGTCCTACATGACAGTAACTATGTTAGAACTATGTTTTCACTTAACTCCGGGTCTTTGTACCACAATTTCTTGTCTTAATTTTATTTTGTATTTACCTGTAATAGTTGAAATAAATTATTCCTGATAAAGCTTCATCAAGATTAGTACACTGATTACCCTTCATTTTTAAAAAATGCCACTATGAGTTTCTATAGCTGTGTGTACAGAATTGCTATTTTAAGTGCTTGGCAAAAGTGCCACATACCAATTGGACATTCAGGTGAAGGTTGTTTTATGATAGATACCATTTGTGTTTTTTACGGTTATAATCAAATCTAAAATGCTGACATTGATGATGGGTATTTCAACTTTAATCTTCCATTTTATAGTTCATCTTTTATTTATTTAAAATTCTGTACCTTTTATATTGTAAACAAAACATATTAAAACAACAGAAAGAATAATAAATCTTCATGAGTAAACATAATGAGAATGCTGCATGTACGAAAATATAGTCTTTTCTCCCGGGAAGCAAGAGATGGCTTATTACAGATCACCATTTCCTATTTGTACATGAAAGAAGATGCCACTACTAGCCCATAGGCATTAAGAATATTTTTCCAGGCCAGGTGCAGTAGCTCATGCCTCTAATCCTAGCACCTTGGGAATCCAAAGCAGGAGGATTTTGTGAGATCAAGAGTTCTAGACCAGCCTGAGCAAAGTGAGATCCAGTCTCCTCTAAAAATTAAAAATTAACCAGGTGTGGTGGCTTGCACCTGCAGCCCCAGGTACTTGGGAGGCTGAGGCAGGAAAATCATTTGAGCCCAGGAGTTAGGGAAAAAGAGAATATTTTTCCTTAATACATACTCACATAATACCTACCAGTCCAACTGTAAAAAGGTGTAACGGTTAAGGAATGAATACATCAAGATTTGGTATTGTTTTCTTTGGTGAAACTATACTGTTGTAACCAATTTAAAAATTATAGTTGTCTATGTCCCTATGTGTCTATAGTTGTCTATATGCTATCAATTGGGGTTTAATTAAATTTTGAGAAAAACATATAGTGTCCTCTGTAATGTACTATTTGCTCTGATAGTGACAGGGAAAGGCACTTCATAAGAATTTTGTTCTTCCATCAGAAAAGAAGCATGTTAAGGCCGGGTGCGGGGGTGGGGGGATGGGGGTGGGGTTCACGCCTGTAATCCCAGTACTCTGGGAGGCAGAGGCACGTGGATTGCCTGAGCTCAGGAGTTCCAGACCAGCCTGAGCTAGAGCGAGACCCCGTCTCTAAAAACAGCCGGCGCTGTGGCGGGCACCTATAGTCCCAGCTACTTGGGAGGGTGAGGCAAGAGAATCGCTTGAGCCCAAGGGGTTTGAGGTCGCTGTGAGATATAAGGATACGGCACTCCACCAGGTGTAACAAAGCCAGACTCTGTCTAAAAAAAAAAAAAAAAAAAAAAGAAAAAGAAAAAAAGAAAGATAAGATAGCCTTTTAATTTCTGTAGGTCATTTCCCCCTGCAATACCCCCAATACAGTAAAGCCATCTACATTCCTAAACCTTATACCAAAGACAATACACTGTAAAACTCCCTAAGACTTTTAAAGACTCAGGTTGCTACTCATGTATTCCTTCAGGATTTATCAATTTCTAAGTGCCAGGCGCTACAGTTACAAAAATGGTAAGACGTGTCTCAGTCCTCACCGTGGCAGACACTGAGCAGACCTAACACAATGCAGAAGCCAGTAAAGCCAGTTGGTTAGCGCAGGGAGGAGGGGGACCCCTGGATCCCTCTAGTGTGCGCAGCGGCAGAAAAGCTGTCCAGCGGCGGGATTCTGGGCAAAGTGTGGAGGAAACCTATCGTGGGCAGGGTCAGCTGACCAGGGGAGGGCAGGCGGCAGGGAAAGGTTAGGAGCTACTGAGCCCGGGGGCAAGCCCAACTCGCGGGGTGTCGGTGTCAGAGCTTCACCCCCTCCCGGGAGCCGCTAGCGAGACGATGGCGAGGTTGCGGGCCTGGAAGGACGGCTTGGTAAAAGACAGTGGACACCGAATGCAAGAAGGGCACTCTGGAGCTTGCTGAAATTGTTCAGAAGAGAAACCATGAGGTTAAAGAGTCAGTGGCTTTCAAAAAAGTCTGTAAAATCATTTCTGATGTATAAAACGTAACATCTGGCGACCCGTCTGGGACCGAGTTGACAACAGCACACACGTTCCACACCGCAGACTCCGGCAAAATCACGTCACTAATCGCTAAGTGGAAGTCTTTAAAGTTAGTTACGATCAATTTAAATTTTTGGATGTTGGATGTGGGATTAAGATAGGGGTTCGATGAGTCACGTGGGAAACCTCTCATTCTGGCATTAAAGAAAATGTCCACCAGAGGCCGGGTACGGTGGCTCGGGCCCATAATCCCAGCACTCTGGGAGGCAGAGGCGGGTGGATCGCCTGAGCTCAGGGGTCGGAGACCTGCCCGAGCAAGAGCGAGACCCTGTCTCTACTACAAAAAGAAAGAAAGAAAAGAAAATGTAGCTAGGCGCTGGTGGTGGATGCCTGTAACCCCAGCTACCAGGGAGGCTGAGGCAGGAGGATCGCTTGAGCCCCGTAGTTTGAGGTTGCTGTGAGCGAGGCTGACGCCACAGCATTCTAGCCTGGGCAACAGAGTGAGACTGTGTCTCAAAAAAACAAAAAATGCCCACCAGAAGGAAAGGAAGAGGTGGGCTTACAAGTGGTGACACTTTAGCCTTCAGCAGAATGTATTTCAGGTGGACAACGCCGCCGTATGAAGACTCAATCCGCCGCCAAACGACGTAGGGAAGCCCTTACAAAATCAGATTACTATAAATATCGTAGAGCACAAGCCGCGCAAACCCGGTCTAGTTCCCCTGAAGTCATCTTCATTGTACTCCACGACCGAGTCCGTAAAGCCGCCTAAGAAGCTCAAACGCCGACCTTAATGCGCCGCGCATGCGCACAACTACCGTGCGGACGGAGCGTGAGGCCGGAAGGATGTTTCCCAGAAGGCCCCTCCACTCGCCGCGGCCGGTCCTCCCGCTCACAGGCCGCGCAACGTGATTCCGCCCACTACGTTGTTCCGGCTCAAACGGTGCTTTGCCAGCGCCCCCGTGCGGTCCGGTTGAGCGCTGCGGCGGTGGATCCAGGGCCCTAGCAAGCGAGTAAGCAGAAAGTGGCAGGTCCGGCTGCCGCCGTCGTCACCGTAGCGCGCCGACCTGTGGCGGCGCGGCTGAGCGGAGCCGAGCGGCGGGGGGGGGGTGAGGGGAGGAGGGAGACGCACGGGTTGGGGGGGAGGAAGCTAGACAAGGCGAGGGAAGGGGGAGCAGCGGTGGCGTAAGCCGCGCGGAGCAGCTCAACTCGGGTCGGGTCTCTGCTTCGCCGTCCCTTCCCGACCTGGTCAGCGAAACCGGTGCCCCAGCGCCCCCCGGACACCTTGAAGCGGACAGAAGAGTCCATGTTGGGGAACTTGGCGGCACAGTGACGGGGCCCTTAGACGTCAGCGGAGGGGCCGCGGCCGCGGGAGCAAGCGCCTGGACCTCGGCCTGAGGTAAACACGGGCCGACCCCGGGTGTGGGGCGGGTGGACTCGGGCAGCTGTCGGGGCGAGGTGGGGTTTAGGGGCCCGCGCCGAGCGGAGGAGTGGGCCTGGCGTGCCCGGAGAGCGGCCGAAGTTTCGGAATCGCGCGCGGCCCAGACGACGTCCTGCGCTTGGAGGAAAGTTGGAGCTGCCACCCGAGGCGGGGGAGGCTGCGGTCGGGAGGGCCCCCTGCGCTCGCGCTCCCGGGAGACGCAGGCCCCGCGCAGGCCGCCTCTCTGCCCCATTTCCTCCTTGTGGCCTAGGCGTCTCCCGCCGCGTTAGCTGGCGGAGCCCGACCCTGCCCAGGTGCGGAGTCCGGCGCGGGGGGAAGGGGCTCCATGCGGGAGCCGCCACGCCCCCCCCCTTAGTGGAAACGTGTCCTCCTGGGCTTCCGGGCACTACTGACCCCCGCGTCTGCTTTACTTGGGAGACTTTGCTTTTGTCGCTGGCGTCCGAGCCCGCTTGTGTAACCAAACTTTACTGCGCTGTGACCTCTCGATGGACGAATAGGAAGGCCGGCGCCTCTCTACATCAGCTTTTTACTCCATACTCTGAACTTCCAACTACTCGCCCACCCTTGGTTTTTAAAACTCGCTGCCGGGGCTAACACCCAAAGGGCCAGGAGATTTAAACTTAGCCTAATCTTTCGCCGCTCCTCAGACCAGAATTTGAGAACATAGAGGAAATTTCTTATGGATGGCTTGCCCTACACGTATTTTGAAAAATTGTTTTAAAAAGTAGGTGCCTGATTTTGAGTATTTGGTTAAAACATTCACAGATTCAAATGTTGAGTTTTGAAACATCCTTCAATATGTTTGTGTACTGTATTGCGTGGTGGCATGTATGTGTTGAATGTTTCTCATTGATTTTGGATGAGATTTTGACTTAACATCCTCACTACCAGTGAACAAGATATTTAAAGCGAAACTGATGAAAAAGTTTTTAATGTTTTGGCTGGTGGCATTGATCAATAGTATGCTGATCGTACATTTCCCCAATTTGAGGATTTCCCCCAAATTTTGGGAAAAGCATATTATCTTGTTTTAAAAGAATTCATGCAAATGACTGCCTCAGTAGCAGAACGTAGAAGGCTGTATTCTATATTCTTAAATAACTTGGTTTTGTATTTTATTGGTAATTATATTAATATCTTGGTAGGTAATCAAAACTCCAGATAATTGCCTTCTCTTTCCTATTTCTTTGGCGGTTCATTAAATCATCTCACTATTTTTTCTGTTGGTTAAAAGATGTAGGAGAAAGTTTGTGGGCCTTTTGTTTTTGTTGTTTTTACTGATTGGGCAGGAAAAAATGAAATTTTGAAACTGCCTTTGGATTTCTTAAATTTTATGCCGTTCTATCAAAGATAATCTAATTTTTATATTGTATTATATAGTAACATTCGCTTTCACATTCAGATAGTGACTTTTGCCTGACAATATGAGTACATTTTAAGATTTCAGTAGGGTAGAATTTGAGTGTTTGCTTACTGCAAGTATACTTATGTTGTAAAGACATTCTTCACTATGTTGAGGGGGAAGAAAACTGTAGAAGAAAAGTAAAAATATTGCTAAATATACTGCCTGAAAGCGTATGTGATGCAGGAAATGTTAAGGATAATTTTTTTGTTGTTAATATCTTCATGTGGTAATGGGGCCACTGGGTTAAGATTGAAATTTTATTTTTATTTGTTGGGCACTGACTAGGGCTTAGGCAATTTTTGTGAAAACTTATGCTGTTAATTACCAGAGGTAGGATGAATCAGTGCAGTACATGATACTGGTGATTCATCATCAATAGCATCTTTTTAGAAAAAGAAAGTACAGTATTATTTTATCCACCAACTTAATACTGAACTTTTTAGGTACAGCAGAGAGATAGTTGTAAAACCTTAGTTAAAGAGGGTGTCAGGCATAAAAGTAATAAAAAGAAAGTCACTGGTAGGATAATTTTCATTGTAACTCCCCTTTAAGCAAGCTCTGCCATCATCTGATTTTGTCTTTTAATGATGTAAATTGGATCTTGATTTACTTTGCCCAGTAAAATAAAGAAACTTAAAACACAAATTCTTAACCAAATCCTCTGTCCCCAAGAATAAATTAATAGCCTTGCAGCATGCTTATATCTGAGTAGTAATACCTGTTAGTAGCACTGAGGAGAGACCAAAGTAAAAATATCCAGTATCATCCTGTTGCTATCCTCAAGGTCCATCTTTGCATTGTATTTTTTTAAAGTTGTGGCTTTATAAATTCCTAGTACTTAGGCATATAAAAATTCAATATAAAATGTAAAAACACCATCGTCATCTCTTGCTTAAAAAA
The DNA here is from genome assembly GCA_963574355.1 of Loris lydekkerianus. NCBI lineage: Eukaryota > Metazoa > Chordata > Mammalia > Primates > Lorisidae > Loris > Loris lydekkerianus. Next base: position 15,018 of record CAUYPK010155040.1, on the reverse strand, counting down.
TAACTTCTTAAAAAGTTACTATGACCTTTGCCTTATCGACAGTCTTTAATGCTCAGTAGCTATAGTGGTCCTGATAAAATGTCAGATTATGTCACTTCTCTTCCCCAAATGGCTTCCCTTCTCAGCCATAGTAAAATCTGTACCCTTACTGTGATCTACAAAGGTTCGGAGTAATGAGTCTGTTCTCCGACTTCATCTCCTTACACTTTTTCCAGCCTCATAACTACTCTGTGTAAAATGACAGCCTCCTCCTACTACAATTTTTCTCTTTACCCAACATTTTTCTCCATAGCATTTGTCACTTTTCCACATACTGTATAATTTGGTATCTTAAGTTTATTGTATTTTTTCTTCACCCTAATACAACTTCTGTGAGATCAGAGCTTCTCAGTTTTGGTCACTGTTTTGTTCTTTACACACCTAAACAACACCTGACATGTAGTAGGTACTTAATAAATATTTAGTGGGTTAACATGTTTTCAGCTATAAACATTAAAAATAGTAATTGTGGTTTGAAACATTAGATTGGACAAATCTCAGTCTGTTGAATGAACTATCAAGTTACTTATGCCACACCTGTGGACTATGTTCAGTTCAGGGGTCCACATTTTTAAAGGAGAGTATGATGGTAATGTGACCTTGAAGCTGATGTCATAATGTAGAAGGGACTGAGAATTTTTTAACTAAGAGTACAGTGGCCTAATTATCTTATTGTTTAAAATGTTGTCATTTAGAAGCTTATTGGATTTATTTTTGGTAATTCCAGAAGGCAGAACTAGGATTGTGTTGATAGGTATTGAAAGGGAGGAGAGGCCGCAAGAATGGATCTGAGAATATTAGTAGGAGACTTTTGGAATAGTCTGGGAGAGATGAGGATAGGTTGAATTAGATGAGAATTGTGGAGATGGGCTGAGTGAATGAGATTTGGGATCAGCAGTTTTTAGTTGATAGATTGAAGGTGAGGGAGAAGGACATTTCAAAGATGACTCTTGGTTTACACAACTAGGTTGATGGAGGGACTGAATAAGGAGCAAAGTTCTTTTGATTTTGCTATATGGAACTTGAAGTACCTTAAAGTTTTCAGGAGGAAATTTCTGGAGGCAGTTAGATATATGGGCCTGAAATTCAGAGAAGGGATATGGACTGGAAATACTATGTAGAAAATTGGAATCACTTACATTGGTAATTGAAACTACAGGTATAGGTGAAATTGCCCAGGGGAGTGAATATAAATGGGGGTTGGGAGGACATAAATCCTTTGGTGGAACCACAATGGCCTCTAAAATTAAACAAAAAAAGTTTGCTAGAAGAATATGAGCTCCCAAAGAACAGGAGAAATAGTAGGTGAGTGGGGTTATAGAAACAAAAGGAAGTGAAAGTGCTTCAACAAGGTAACATTAGTGTTAACTGTTGATGAGAATTTAATAAGGCAAGGACTAAAGAAATTTTTATTGGCTGTAACCACATGGATCTTATTGCCTGTTAAGCCTCATATTTTCAAACAGATACTCCTGTAGCTTAACTAAATCTGAAAGTACTGAGATTAAAGTTTAAGAAATTATACAACCACATGCAGAAGGGAGCCGATGTTTTTCAGGTATTTACTGTGTGTCAGCCTATCTGTTCTAGACATTTTATAAAATGTCTAGAGCACTTGTGCAGTATTATAATAAGTATTAAAGATAAGTTCATCTGATTCTTTGGATTTTAGTTCATTATTGTATCACTAGCTTCTCAGTTCTAGATTGGTGCTGTTCAGTAGACATTCTGTGATGATGGATATGTTTTGTATCTGCACTGTCCAACACTAACTGATAGCAACATGGGGCTTTTGAGTACTTAAAATGTGGATGGTGCAATTGAGGAACTGAATAGTGGTTATTGTGTGCAGATATAGTATCTGATGAAGGGGACCATGCAGATACTGATCATAGTTCATTGAGAATCTCTGAAATAATGAAGCAGAATCTTGAAAAGAGATGAAAATACGTATTATTTCTTATTCAAAAGGAATACTGTATTATTTATCTGCTAGTTTAAGTGCTGTAAATGAATTTTTTAGGTAACTTTTTAACATAAACAATCTGAAACTTACAGAAAAGTTCCAAGTACATAGCCCATCCAAAAATCAGGAAATTTTTAATCATACTATATTGCTACTGTCTAACCTTAGACCTCATTCAATGCTTTGCCAGTTTGCATAGTAATTTACTTTGTAACAAAAGAGTTCAGTTCAGAATTCTGTTTTGCTTTTAATTGTAGTATCTTTTTAGACTCTTGCAACCTTAGGTCTTACCTTGATACTTTATAGATTGTAGTTTAGTTTTGTTGTTGTAAAATGTTTCTCAATTTGGGTTTGCCTGGTATTTCCCTTTTTTTTTTTTTTTTGGAGACAGATTCTCACTTTGTAGCCCTTGGTAGAGTGCCCTGGTGTCATAGCTCATAGTAACCTCAAACTCTTGGGCTCAGAAAAGTGATTCTCTTGTTTCAGCCTCCCAAGTAGCTGGGAATACAGGCTCCTGTCCCCGACTATTTTTAGAGATGGGGGTCTTGCTCTAGCTCAGGCTGGTCTCAAACCTGTGAACTCAGGCAATTCACCCGCCTTGGCCTCCCAGTGTGCTAGGGTTACAGGCGTGAGCCACCGTGCCAGGCTTTGCCTGTTATTTCTACATGAGTAGATTCAGATTATATGTTTCGCTTCACATTCAGCTCATTCCTTTGTATTTCTGGTCTCTTATTGAGCCCTTGTTTTAGAATTTTTAATTCTAAAATTTGTTTCTTTTTATAGTTACTATTTCTCTGCTGAGAACTTCTGTCTTTTCACTTACTTCAGAAGTGTTTATTTTTTCTCCATGGAGTGTAGTTATAGTAGCTGTTTTAAAGTCCTTGATATTTCCAGTATATGGGTTATCATGGGGTTGGCAGTTACTGATTGTCTTTTCCCTAGCTAATTGGTCACATTCCCTGGTGTTTTGTGTGTCAAGTAATTTTGGACTATACTAGACAGTATCATATTGTATAAACTCTGGGTTCTGTAATAATCCTCTGGAGAATGTTTTGTTTTACCAAACAGCCCATTAGATTTGGACTATAAATTCCATCTTTTGGAAGTGATAGTCCAGCCTCAGTTCAGTTTTTAAAGCCTTTGCTCTGTCTCTCCTATGCTTGCTGAATGCCTGTGTAACTCAGCTAGGACTTGTATAGGCTCATATAGAAAATTGGGGAATCCCCTTCATCAGACTCTTTTTTTCCAAGATTTTCCTCTCACCCTTCTGCCTACAGAGTCCTCCTTTTCTGGTTCCTTTGGCTGGAAAAACTCAGAAAAATGAGGCTGCTTTTATTAGACTTTTAAACAAATATGCGCTGCCACCATGTGGCTGCCCTTAGGACAAAGCTAAAAGACGTTAGCTGCTGTTACAACTGGACTTAGGTTACTTAAATACAGTAGAACCTCTATAAGTTGACCAGCCAAGGGAGTGTAAGAAACTAGTCAACATATGGAGGTGGTCAACATAAGGAACTAGACCTACTGTATTTTTTTTAAAGTGTATTTTATTATATCTCATGAAACATCAGCACAATTAATAAGAGTGTGCAACTAATCTGTTGACACTGTTTGTCATCCTGTGAACCCCAGCATGGCAATGAAAATGCAAAAGGCATTTTCCACGACTTGTTGAGAATTGAATATTTTCTCCTCCATGAAGTGGTCCAAAGCCTGGAAAGTGTGGTGGTCAGCTGGTATAAGGTCTGGTGAGAGTCCCATGTCCAGCTTCTATAGTTTCAGCAGCGTTGTTTGGGTGACATTGTCTTGCAAGAGCATAGGTCTGTCTCTATTGACCAATCTTAGCTGTTTAATTGCAAATATCCTCATAATTTTATCCAATTTGTCACAGTAAACACCACTGTAATCAACTGACCAGGATTCCCAAAGCCCAAGGTGGGCCAGGAAGAAGAAGGTGCAAACACCCTGGCCAGGGTGTGAGGCCGCGCTGACCTTCTGTATTTTTGATATGTACATGTACTTTACTTTCTTATACAGCTGTTATCAGAGAACATCGTGAAATTATACATAGTCAGAACACACAGTAAAATCATACATACAGTATCAGACAAAACCAATACATTTACTTTTTTTTTTAACGGCTTAATCATTCTTTCTGAAAAAAAGTAAATTTCAGTCTGTTTTTTCTTATTACTAAGGTTAAATGGAGAAAGCACTCTCAATGCTGGCTATACCACCCAGCCTACCTGGATATTTTTCTACATCAAATAACACTTCAAATGCATTATCAGAGGTCTGATATCATCCTCTTTTGGAGTCTCTGCAATTTCTGCATCATCATCAGCTGCTTTTACACTTTTACACCTTTACATCATCACCACTTTTACTGAGGTCTGTTCTTTGGCCAGTCTTACATGGAAATTGCTTCCAGATCAGCTTCATTATAGGTTGTCACCTCATCATCCATTGCAACAAAAACATAAAAATCTAATCGTTTGAATTCTGCTGCAGGAGATGAACTGTTGCTGGGGCATCATGCTCTAAGGTTGTGACAAGTCCAGCTTTCTTGAAACACTTCTGTATCATTCTGGCTGAACTTTATTCCAAGCAGAACTGATCCAGAGGACAGCATCCAGGGTGTTAACTTATACAGTGGATGAAGTTGCTTCCACAGGTGGACCACAGGTTGGTGTTTCAGTAATGACCCACTGCAGGAGTTGGGCTCAGTAGTGCAGTTTAAATGTTTTGATGATGCCTTGTGCAAGAGGTTGAGTTTTTGAGGTCATATTTGGAGGTAGAAATTTCAGTGTTAACATTTGTGAGATGATTCCACTTGTGAGTGGCCAGGACAGTTGTTTACTGTCAGTAGAGTAGACTGTTTCTTCTTCTTCTTCTTCATTTCTTTGTTGATACTCCTTACCCAGACAGGGCACCAGTCATCTGTGTGCATTTGTTTGATCTCTAAGTAGACGGGGAGGTCTTGGGGCTTCAGGTTCTTGAATGCCTGTGGCTTTGCTGATTTGCCAACCACCAAAGGCTTTAGTTTCTCTCTGAGCTAGCACAAAACAGTACTGTGCAATGTTTTTGGAAAGTTTTCCTCTCATATTTGTTACCCTTTGTGAGGAAGCTGTTTCTGTCAGGCACCTTGAAAAATAATCCACATTCTTCAATTTTAAAGATGTTTTCATTCTCAAAACCTCTGGTGATATCTGGGGGCTTTTTGAAGAACTCTTCCACAATTTCTACTGGAACTTCATTGGATTCACCATACAAGATTTCTGGGAGATCTCATGTTGCAGTTTAAATCTCTCAAGCCAACCACTTGGTGCTTGGAAATCTGCCACACTGAATTTCTCTGCACGTTCTTTAGCAAGTTCTTGGATCATAAGCCTGAAAATTCAGGTGTTGACTGCCCTCATTTGTTTGAACCAACATAATGTGGCTTCATTGACTTCATCCGGGAAAGTTTTCCTCCTTTTCTGCTGTAGTTTTCCATTTTATATGAGTGTAGGGCTAATGAGGGGGACGATCCACCGGTGCACGAAATTCAAGCCAGAGATGCACATCACCCGCGGCCTCATCAAGGGTCCTCTGTCAAAACATCACCTGGAGACTCGAGAAAAGCTGGACAGACCCCTGGTTCTCGTGTACCAGAGACACGTGGGCACCCAACTCCCCGAGGCTACGCGCCTCGCTCAGGGCACTGACAAACTGCAGCGCCACATCTCCAACGTGGAAAAGAACCTAAACGAGTTGCTCACCGTGCAGAAGAACCTCACCTGGAGCTTCAACTGCAAAAAGATCGGGTTCGATGTTGACCGCAACGTGGTGCGCCTGCGCCTTCGCCAGCGGCACCTGCACGTGTGATAGGAGCAGGCGCAGCGCCGGGTCAGCGACTGGGAGCCGCGCACACCGCCGTCAAGTGACGGGCGCTCCCCAAATCCCAGCCTGCCGGTCAGAGGGGTGCTGGCCAGGGTTCTCGGAGGGCAGTCTCACAGCCCATAGCCTTCTCTCCGCCCCTAACTCACTCTCTCTCTAATTGCCCTCTAACAGAATCATTATTAAAAATAATTTCAAAAAAAAGATTTTTTTTTTGGTTTACTCAAATATTCTCAAGTCTTTATTTCAAAAAATTTTCTTAAAATTACTACTTTTACCATGTGATGCTATTTAAATGAAAAACAATTGATAGATTCACAAATTATGCTCTTTAAGTCACTTCTACTGTGAGGTCACACATGTTGGACAGCATAGTTCCCAAGCCTGGGCCAGTGAGTTCTTTCTCACTGCTCTTACATGAACCTGAAATTGGACTTTCACATTAGGTTGGGTCCATATTATACCACATAACCTTATGAATGTCTCTCCAAAGACTTAGGTTTATGTTTTTGGATGTTATTAACATCAAAATGTTCTGCCATCTTTCTTTGTCTGCTACTTTCGAGAAAATGTAGATAAACCTTTTCCTTCATGTCAGCTCTTTGAGTTCTTTCCTTTGGGCCATCACATCTTGATGAACCATAAACTTTTTAGTAATTGTAGGATGTACCTGCAATTCAGACCAGTCCTTCATGTTGAAAAAAATATTTTGCAATACATGATAAATAATAGGATGTTAGGTCTAATCCCACATGTGATAGTAATAAAAAGAACTTATACTAAAGAAAAAATTTTACTAAGGGGCAAAGCTCATACCTTCTAACCCTTGGTGTAGTATGGACTCAACTAGTCAAGTTATAGAGGAAAAACAAATATTGTGTGTCACAGTTCAAGTATTCAAGATACAGTTTATGGAGGTGGTCAGTATATAGAGATTAGTCTTCCATTGAGTACATGTGGCACATGTCCAGTCTATGAAAATTAAGTCAACTTCAGGTGGTCAACTAGGGAGTTTCTACTGTAGTTACTTAAATACCATAAGGAAAAGGTCTTCAGGTGAGTTGTTTGATGACTAATCACCCTTATGTTAGAGTTGGGCAGTTTAGTGTCATGGTTAAAAGCCCAGTACAGCCAGATTACCTGGATTTCAGTCCCAGCTTTCCTACTTGCTTAGTGTGTTTCCACTATAAGTAAAGATAATGACAACAATATCACAGTACAATGAAGTTAAATCTCTCAGGATCATAGTGATTAAAGTGATTAACATTTATGATATTTGTATATAAATAGAAAAACACGTTTAGAACCCTGGCTGACAAATAATATATGCTGTGCATAATAATACATAAATAATTCATTTGAAGCTGTTTTTTGGGCACTCATTTGAAGGCATGCTGCTGGATCCTGGTAATATAGTGATGAACAGAGCAGGCACCATGTAACAGCTTAACAGTTTTGCAGTTCATTGAATCATTAGAAGAGTTACCACTTTTCTTGTTTTTGAATACTTTAATTTTTAGTGACTTGGAATAATATTTGTGTTATTTCCTGGCAAACTGCTAATGGATTTCAACTCTACTACTTGCTACTGGCTTTGTGACCTTTAACAAGTTACTTAATTTCATTGTAGGTAAAAAGGAGATAGCTCCTTCACAAGGTACTGTAAGACATGAGTTAATTTTATCATTTGCTAGAAAGTAGTAGCTTAAAATAGTATGAAATGCAAACCCCAAAAACGTCCAGTTACGGGCACTTGCAGCTTTTGAATAATATGATTACATTTAGGGGAAAAATCTGAATATGCATGTCAGATGCTAATATGGAAAAGTACTTTTTTCTTGAAGTTGGTACAGTATGTAATACATATCTGGATTAGAGTAGTAATGTTTCATGAGTAGGATTGTGAAATGCTTCTTTAAATTATGCATTAATTAAATATTCATTTGCAGACCCATTGTTGTATAGATAGCTCCCGGATTATGAGTGAGATAGGTTCTGTAGGTTTGTTCTTAAGTTGAAGTGTTGTGTAAGTTGGAACAGGTACATTTACCTATTACATGTGATAGCCTCCATTAGTAAGTGCAAGTTATACATCAGTCAGATGTTTGTAACTTCCAGATTTACTCTAATGGCCTCTATAAGTGCAAGTTGTATGTAAGTCAGATGTATTCATATATATTCATGTAAAATAATGAAGTCTTATTTGTCTCTGAGATTTCTACCTAGGAGGATGAGTTTGTGTTTAAGAAGTTCAGATAATAGGCATAGCTAAAGAGTAGATGTTCCTTTTACTATGCAGAATAATCGCTTTTTCATTTTTCAGTCTTAGTTTCATAACAGCAATTTGTACTAATTTGTGAGGGATTAGCGTGAATAAAGTGAGTAATTCTCAAGAAAGCAGTCACAGTAATATTTAGCATTTGTGTAAAAGAAACTAATTTCTGAAGTTGAAGCTCTGTAATGTCAGCTTTAAAATATCTTGTTTAAACAAAACAGTAAAATTTTAGAAGGAGTGGTTTTGAACGTTGTCCCCTTTTTTCCTTTTGCAGATGAAATCCATTCTCTTCTGTGACAAGTATTTGTATATGGTTATTTACATTAATTTTTTTTTTTTTTTTTTTTAATTGAGACAGGATCTCATTCTGTCACTCAGCCTGGAATGTGGTGATGTAATTATAGCTCACTGCAGCTTCAAACTTCTGGGCTCAAGCAATCCTCTTGTCTCACCCTTCAGAGTAGCTAAGACTTTAGGTGTGCCCTGCCATGCCTGGCTAATTTTCAAATTTTCTGTAGAAACTAGGTCTTGCTAGTTGCTCAGGGTGGTTGGTCCTGAAAGGATCCTCCCACCTCAGCCTTGCAAAGTGCTGGAATAATAGGAATGAGCCACCATGCCCAGCATATATATGGTCATTTATTTTCACTACTTCTCCTTTTTTAATTCTTAGAATTTTGCTACAATTTGAATGTTTATGTCCCCTCTAAAATTTATGTTGAAACTTAATTCTCAATGTAACAGTATTAAGAAATGGTGCCCCTAGATGGTGATTAGCCAAGAGAGCTGTGTCCTCATTGGTGGAATTAGTACCTATGTAAGGGCTGGAGGAAACTTGCTGGGCTCTTTTTGTCCTTACATCCCTTCTACCATGTGAAGATGCAACAAAGTGCCACCTTGGAAGCAGGGACTAGACTCTCCCAGAACACTGAACCTGCTGGTGCCTTGATTTTGGACTTCCCAGGTTCCAGAACTGTGAGAAATTTCTATTATTTGTAAATTACCTAGGTAAAGATTTTTTTTTTTATAGCAGCTCAACTAAACTAAGATTTGCTTGTGTTTTCTGTGTTGTACATAATGTCTCATCTTCCTTTTTTGAGAGGTCGGTGGATAGACAGATTGCCATTTCAGCACAAAAGTCTTTTTAAGAACAGCAAAGATTAAAGTAGAGGTATAGTTGACAGTTTTCCTGTTGGGGCTAAAAAAATAAAAAGAATAAAAACTCATTCGTTCTACTTCCATACTTCCAACCAGCATACCTTTCTTTTTGTTATTCTGCTTGCCAGATGTGAAGGTACAGTGCTATTGATCCTAAGTGCTCCTTTTGTGTTCTTGGGAATTTTGGTTGTGAAATGACTCTATAACATCTCACTGTTGTTCTGCTTTTTGTCTCTAATAGGCATAAGGGTTAGTTTTCTACATATAAACTGTACTTTTTCACATGTATAACTCTTCCCCTAAGGGGACTTGTAACAGGCTTTGAGGAATTGCTGATGGATAAAAACAAAAGAGCTTTACATTTGATTTACCATTTAAATTAGTTACATCATTGTACTTCAGTAAGTGAAGAAGAGAATTTCAAGGATAAATGAGAATTATGTAAGCAACTCTTTCTATTCTTTCCTCCATACTTTAAGCAGGGATAGGGTCATTAGAAAAGAATTGCATAAATATAATGACTGTATTGGAGGACATATAACATACTATTGTTTGATTGTTTTTCACTTTGAGAAATACTAGAATTATGATTTATCAGACTTCTTTCATGGCAAATTATCCAGGCATATAGAATATTGCAAATATATTTTTCCCATAGGGACACTTAATCACTTAAAGAGTTTAACCTAACTGGGAGTCACCTGTAGTAGATCTCTCCCCCCCAAATAATGAAAAATTAGTCATTGCCATACCATCACTAGGGTCTTAGAACTGATCTATTTCTACAACTGTGCCCTAGAATTTAGTGGAGATGTTAAAGAGTGCTTATTGCTTTTATTCTTTATCTCAAAGGTTATGGTTATGGGTTGTTTCTCAGACCTTTCAGTGGTATAGCAATGCAAGGAGGAGAGAAAGAAAATTCAAACACCTCCTATCAATCTCATCTCTGGCAATATAATTTGGGTGTCTTCTATGTATTGGCAGTAGTTAAAACCTTTGGGGGAATAAGACTATGAAGTTGACAGTGAAAAAGTACCTTTGTTGAAAATGTTAACAATTTGTATTTTAGTCTGAAACTGTTCTTGTGTTAGTCTTTACTGTTTTTAAAAAATTAAATTTTATTTATATGCAGTAAAATTGACCTTTTGGGGTGTATAGTTCTGTGATTTTTAATACATTTATAGATTTGTATTACCATCACCACAGTTAGTAGTAAGAATAGTTCCCTCACTGACCCCCCCCCCACCAGTCAGTTGTGCTATCTTTGTAGTCATATCTTCCCCTTACCCAGGTAACAGTTTTTTAATCACTGTAGTCTGACCTTTTAAGAATGTCCTATAAAAGCAGCTGTTCAGTATGTTACCTTTTGAGACTGCCGCCTTTTACTAAGTATAATGCCTTTAAAATCCATCCAAGTTGTTGAATGAAATACTAGTTCAATTCCTTTTTATTGCTGAGCAGTGTTCCATTGTTTTGCTTTTATTTTGATGAAGAGCGGTATGTACATTTGTTCTTTTCTTATTCTGTCTTTGATAATGCTGGGGTAATGCTGGACTCATTTGGGGAGTGCTCATTGCTCATTTTCTGAAGAGATTGTGTTGATTTGGTGTTACTTTTTTAAAAAATTTAGTAGAATTCACCAGGGAAATTATCTGTATTTAAGAGACTTCTTTTTTTTGGAAGGATTTTAGCTATAAATTCAATTCTTTAAATAGTTATAAGAATATTTAAGTAATCTAATTTGTCAGTCTTGCTAGTTTAAATGTTATTGATCTTTTCAAAGAATGAGCTTTTGGTTTCATTGTTTTTGTTTTCAATTTTATTGATTTCTGCTCTATTTTCTTCTTTCTGCTAGCTTTGTATATAATTTGTTCTTTTTCTTGTTTAAGTTGGATGTTTGTATTATTGATTTGAGGCCTGTTTTTTCTGATGTAAGAAGTTTAATATTTATAATGCTTTTTCTGACTCTCACAAATTTGACCTAATGACATGTTTAAATTTAGGTCTTTATTTTCTCCTTGTTCCTTCTGGTTTTGTTCTTCTATAACTTTTTCTTTGGGTTATTTGAAGATTTTTATTTCATTTAAGTTTATTTTACTGTTGACTAATTTTTTTAGTGGTAGCTATAGGAAGTATGATAAACATACTTAACATTTCACAGTCTGCTTGTTCTTAACCTTACTGATGCTGCGGTCCTTCAATACAGTTCTGTGGGTGGAGACCCACAGGTTGAGAACCACTGACTTAAGAGTCAGTATTTTACCATTTAAAGTGAAATGTGGAGCTTTTCCGCCCACTCCCACCCACCCCCCCCCCCCCCAGCACTGCTCCGGCATGCTCGCCCTGAGTTCCTGCAAAGCTACCGCCGCTGTCGTCTTGCTTCAGCCGCCATCATGATTATCTACTAAGACCTCATCAGCCACGATGAGATGTTCTCCGACATTTACAAGATCCGAGAGATCGCAGACGGCCTGTGCTTGGAGGTGGAGGGGAAGATGGTCAGTAGGACAGAGGGTAACATTGATGACTCACTCATTGATGGAAATGCTTCCGCTGAAGGATCTGAGGGCAAAGGTACCAAAAGCACAGTTGTCACTGGTGTTGAGATTGTCATGAACCATCATTTGCAGGAAACCAGCTTCAAAAGAAGCCTACAAAGTACATCAAAGATTACATGAAGTCAGTCAAAGGCAAACTTGAAGAACAGAGACCAGAAAGAGTAAAACCTTTAATGACAGGGGCTGCAGAATAAATCAAGCATATCCTGGCTAATTTCAAAAATTACCAGTTCTTTATTGGTGAAAACGTGAATCCAGATGGCATGGTTGCTCTCCTGGACTACTGTGAGGATGGTGTGACCCCATATATGATTTTCTTTAAGGATGGTTTAGAAATGGAAAAATACTAACAAATTTGTCATAGTAACTGGCTGCTGCTGCTGCTGCTTGTCATCCACATAACACCAGGACTTAAGACAAACGGGAATGATGTCATCTTGAGCTCTTCATTTATTTGGAGTGGAGGCATTGTTTTTAAGGAAAAACATGTCATATAGGTTGTTTAAAAATAAAATGCATTTAAACTCATTTGAGAGAATGCCTTTTAGTTTAATACACTTTTAAACTAAATCCATCCTATAGTGTTCCTGCAGAAGCTAGAGACTGGTTGTAGGCCACTACTAGAAAGCATAAGACTGTCATCAGATAAATTCTACAATGGAAACCACTCTTTGAGACTGGAATGTAAAGAAACCAAAAGTTTTAATTCAGAGTTACAGTAAAGGAAGAGACCATGCTCATAGCAGTGCCAACACTTGAAGTGGAGCCTTAACACATTTCATCACCTACAATGGAAGTAGTAACTGTGGCAGAAATGACCAAAAGAATAAAAAGAGACTAATTGAGTTGGAAGAAAATTTTTTTTTGTTCTTCTCTCCCATTTCCATCTCAGACCCCTTCTCTGAATTCCTGGTGTACATAAGAATTCTCTCCTATGCAATGTGGGGTCCAGACTCCCAAGATCGTGCACATCTGTGACTCTGATGTTTTTTTAATTGTAGAAACTCCTAACACCTTTCAGAATCCTTTGCTTTGTAGATTTCTCCTTACACAGATGTTTCCTTCTCCATCTGGATTTAAAAAGAGTTGAGCCCTCAGGGGCCAATATCCCCTCTGTGTCCCTTTCCTCCCCTTCTCATCTGGATCCCTGCCTCTGGAAGCACAGCAGGGGCTCAGCTCACCCTTACCTGTGTCCTGTTGGGCTTTTCTTGTTATAGGGCATCGCCAAAGCACTAGCTGTTGTGTCCCTGAAACACTTGACGGTGGTTCTGGATGAACTCGAAGTGTATGGCACTAAACTCACTGACAGGGACACGTCATCCATCCTCAAACTGGCCAAGGTGACATCCCTGGGAGTGCAGCCAGCATTCCGCACAGGGCCTGAGGGCTACCCTCACCACAGCCCCTGCACTTCTCTGAGGCCTTTGGCTACCCAGAATGCCCCCTCCCTCTGAATGAGTGCCCCCCACCCTTTCCCTACTCCCTCATGCCTGTGCTTCAGCACACACCCCCACCCCCCAAATCCTTCCCATGCACAGCCCATCTTCCCTCCCAGGCCCTCTGGGCAGTCTTCTCCTTTCTGAGCTCCCAGGTCCCCCTCAGGGGAGGAGTATGAGGGAGAAGAAGGCAAGCCCCCCTTCCTCCTACAGGAGTATCAGCAAAGGGAGTGGGGGCTGGTCTGCCACACCATCTACCTAAGCTACGGCATGATGATGTCTGTGGCCAAGGACACCCTCTCCTGCCATCTGGACACCATCCTGGCCTTGGCTGTGCAGCATTACCAGGAGTGCATTGTGAAGAAGGTACTTCCTGCTCCCTCTGCCCACACCCCAGCCCTGCCTGTGCCCCTCTGCCCTGCATGGGCAGATGTGCGACTGAGAAGGGACCTCAGGGGGCAGGGCTGCCAGTCACCTGCACTCCCGCCTCAGTCCTCAGAGCCTCAATCTTGCAGCTCTGAACCTCTAACTGGCCCCGGAGGTGCACTCATTTGAGGTCTATTCAAAGTGTCTCCTTCCTCCTGGTTACTTTTGCCCACCATTTGGGCTCCTAGGAAGGAAGGAGATATGCCTAAATTCCCTAACTCATCCCCAGGGACAAGCACCAGGGGATACAGAGGCAAACCCTAACACCTTTCCTGCCTCTGCTGCCTGTCCAGTGCGCCTGAGGGCCGAGGAGCTGCCCTTCCCATTCCCAGTCCACCTGCCACCCAGCTGCCATGCTCAGGGCAGAATGTGCTCAGTGGAGAGGTGTGACCTTGACAGACAAGGAGGCCAGATCCACCTTAATGCCAGAGCACCATGGAGGGGGAGCTCCTGGGTACCAAAGAGATGGGTGGCCCGTTCCCCTACAGGGCTTCCATAGGCTGTCTCCATTTATAGCTATGCTCAGAGGGAAGATTTTGGACTGTGGCTATGGAAGTCCTTGGGCTGCTAAGCTCCTCATTCCCCCACATTGTATATGGGTAGATGTCCCTGGCCCCAGGGTCATTTTGGCCCTGGAAGAACTCTGACCACACTCATTGGTTCAGGACAAGACTCTAAAAGTTCAGTACCTGGATGCTCTGACCCAGATGACAAGCCTCCTGAGCACCCAGCCCATTCCCTTGCCATGCAAGTTTCCTCACAAACAGGACCTTGTGGCCTCCATGGCGGTAAGCACCACTCAGGAGGCGGGGCAGAGAGCGGGGCAAAGGGAGGATGGTCCCCAGGGAAAGCCTCAGTAGGGCTCCTAGGCCAGGCCTGGAAGACAGAAGCCCAGAGTTTCCCGCCTTTTATTCCTACTGCCATCCTTCTTTTCCATGCTCCAGGTGGGGGTGAGTACTATGTGGCGAGGCTGGGAGTGGGAGGGGGGGGTGGCTGTCCCTGTGGGGGGTGCTGTTCCTGTGAACCTGCTCATTGGAAGACCCTGGAGGTTTCAGATCTCACCTTCTAGTGAGCAGGGCCTGGAGTGGGAGGAGGGAGAGGAAGGTGAGATTAACATGTTCATGGTCCTCCTGGTCTGTGGGGTGGGGTGTCACAGGCGCTAATTCGGGAGGAGCCACTGGACTGCATCTCCAGCTCCATTAGGCAGAAGGCAATGAACGTCATCTCTGACCTCAGGTAGCAACCTGCCACCACTCTCTGCCTTCCCTGCTCTGGCTTAAGTTT
>CAUYPK010155034.1:0-23590 GCA_963574355.1 Loris lydekkerianus | reverse complement strand
AACAACAACAAAAAGCAATTACCGTAAAAATAATGTTAAACATAAAATAATTGAGAAAAAAAGGTAGAAAACATACAAACAAAATGAACAAACAAACAAAAAACCCTCTAGAAATCTGATGTTAGCACTCTCAGAAACCATAAGAAGGGAAGAAGAGGAAGAGAGAAGAGAAAAATAAAAAGTGGTGTTCATAAAAAAGTTAAAAAGAAGAAAGAAAAAATTAAAAATAGAAAAAGTAAAAATGAAAAAAATATATAAATAGTAAAAGTTAACAATAGTTCCTCCAAGAAAATGATGAGAAAAGAAAAAAAAAAGGTACCAACCACAAAAGTATTATTCTTGTATATATGTAGAAATATACATCTATATGTATGATGTAGGGATCAACTTTCGAAGGAATATATTTATAATGCAATATACTTTCTGGACACCAGGTGGCGCTGAGTGGTTCCCAGGCTTCTACCTGACTCACCATTTATACTGTTAGCATGGTAACCACCCTACCTGGCTGATCGCCATTTTGGAGTTTCTGTAAAATGTTTTTTTTTACCTAATTGTTGTGTGACCTCAGCTGCTCTGTTCCAGACAGCACTCCTTTCCGACCTCACAATTCAGTACCGGAGTCCACGCTTCACAGATCTTTCCACTCTGCTCCCCCGTTCTCCTGCAAACTGGCAACTGCAATCAGCTGTGGGGGAGGGTGCTGGCAGCAGCCGGGTCTCACTGCTGCCACAGTTGCAGCAGGCAGAAACCTTATACTCAGTTTTTGTGGCTCTGGAGTTTTGAGTTCAGCCACCCTCCAGTTCACAGCACAGCCCGATCTTCCAGCCCACACCAATATTCCCCACCAGGAATGGTCCAGTCTATTTAATCACTCCTGTTGTTCTGGGGGAAGGTGCCTGCCATTTCGGAGAATTCAAAATGTCTGTTTCCTGGGGGGATCCCTTCCCTTCAATTTTCCCTTCAATTTTCCATCGGGTTGCTTAGTTCCTTGTGATTTTGAGTGGCTCCCCTTTCGGGCGCCAAACTCTGCTCAGGAATAAATTTTCATCAGTTGAGTTTTGCTAGGAATTGCAAAACCCATGAGGGAGGAGCCTGCTGGCCAGCTTGGCCAAACAGGGAAAATCTCTACAACAGAGTCCGTGGCTTTAAATTACACCTCATATACAGCAATCTGCCAATTTACTGCGCATCTCCAGCTGTCTGTCCACACCAATAATCCAGGCGAGGAAAAGGTCCAGACCCCCTTTCCTCTCACCTGATGACTTGGGAGAGGTGGGCTACATGACCATCCCCTCCGTCATCATGCTCCGCCTCCTATTTTTTCATTTTTAACCAACATGTGTCTTTATATTTAAATTGTGTTTCTTGTAGTAGACTGTAATTGGGTCATTTTCTAAAAGCTCAATTTTTAATCTCTTTTTACTAGATTATTTAGGCCATTTATTTTTAGCGTAACATAACAATTTAATATAAAAATATAATAACTGGTTTTTAATGTATCATTGGTTATCCATTTAGTATTTTTTCCATTATGCTGTCTTTTTTGAGAATTTACCTTGTCTTCTGCTTTCTTCTACTTCTTTGAACTATTTTTTATCATTTCCTTTTATCTTCACCATTGGTGTATTAGATACAACTCTTTTGTTTTAGTGATTGAAGAATGGTTTAAAGTAAGCATCTTTGACTTATCTTTATCACATCACATTCCACCTTCAAATAATATTATATACACCATTGTGTGTCTAATGGATGACAGTATATATTAAGTGACCACATACCATATACCTCCATTCCATCCTTTGTGTTACCATGCATTTTACTTTTGTCTATACAATTTACCATAGACAACATTGTTATCTTTATTTTATTTATTTTATTTTTTGTTATCTTTATTTTAAACAGTGAGTTACATCTTCTTTGAAAACTATCTTCACTGAGGTATAATTTATATAATATAAAATTTACCCATTGTACATTTACAGTTGTAAGTTTATATAGTTCTGCAATCATTGCCACAATTAGTTCTAGAACAATTCCATTACATCTCAAATGTCCCTCCTGTCCATTTGCAACTAAGCCCACTCTCATCCCAAGTGTTAGGTAACCACTGATCTGATTTCTTTCTCTATATTTTTGGCTCTTCTAGAAATTTTATACAAATGGAATCATATAATAAGTAGCCTTTTGTATTTGGTACCTCTCATCTCAGTGTTTTTCAGGTTCATTCATGTTGTTGCATGTATTTATTAATAGTTGTTTCTTATTTATTCTTGAGTCACACTCCACTGTATGTGCATATCCAATTTAGTTGATTTATATGCTTGTTAGTTGATATTTGTATTTTTTCCAATAACAGGCCATTATGCATAATGTTCTTATGCTCTTTTGCGTGCAAGTCTTTTGGGGAAACAAATTTCCATTTCTTTTGTGTATCTACCTGGGGGTGGCATTTCTAGGTCCTATGGAAAGATATGTTTAACTAATTTCTAAAGTCCCTTCACTATTTAAATTCTTAACAGCAATATACGAGGCTTCCATTTATTCACATTCTCACCAAAACTTGATAGGTCAGCCTGTTAGAGATTTATCTCAATGTTCTAGAGAGTGTATAGTGTTGTCTTATTGTCATTTTAATGTGAATTTCCCTAATAACTTACAATATTGGGAATCTTTCTATGTGCTTATTTGCTGTCATACACAGTTGTGTGCCACATAACAATGTTTTGGTCAATGACAGACCACATATGAGAAAGGTGGTCACATAAAATTATAATGGAGCCAACAAATTCTTCTTCTTCTCCTTCCTCCTCCTTCTTATTCCTCTTCCACTTCCACTTCTCCCTTCCCTCCTTGCCCTTTCTCCTCCCCATCTCTGACTCCTCCCCTCCCTTTTCCCTCCCCATCTCTTTCTCCTCCCCTCCCTTTTCCCTCCCCATCTCTGTCTCCTCCCTTCCCTTTCCCCTCCCCATCTCTGTCTCCTCCCCTCCCTTTCCCCTCCCCATCTCTGTCTCCTCCCCTCCCTTTCCCCTCCCCATCTCTGTCTCCTCCCCTCCCTTTCCTCCTCCTCCTTCTTGCCACGATCAGTTCTAGAACAATTCCGTTACATCCTGAATTTCCCAATCCCTTCTTCCCCTCCCACTTACTTGATTCCATTGATTTCACTTCCATTTGTGCATATAAGTGTTTATCAATTAGTTCTAATTTAGTACTGAGTACATATGGTGTTTGTTTTTCCATTCTTGTGATACTTCACTTAGAAGAATGGTTTCTAGTTCCATCCAGGTTGTTACAAAAGATATTAGATCACCATTTTTTTTTTAATAGCTAAGGAGTACTCCTTGGTATACATTACATATACCACATTTTATTAACCCACTCATGTATTGATGAGTATTTGGGTCATTTCCATATCTTTGCAATTGTGAATTCTGCTGCTATAAACATTCAAGTGCAAGTGTCTTTATGACAAAATATCTTTGTTTTTCCTTTAGGTAAATACTTAGTGGGATTGCTGGATCAAATGGCAGGTCTACTTTTAGTTCTTTGAGGTAGCTCCATGCTACTTTCCAATAGTCTGCAGTCCTGGCAACAGTTTTTAAGTTTTTCTCTCTGTCTTCATCCAGGCCAGCACTTGTAGTTTCGGAACTTTTTGATAAGAGCCATTCTCGCTGGAGTTAGGTGATACCTCACTGTGTAATACTTCCTTTTCAGTTGGTAGAATCTGTCATGATGGCTTCTTCTTTATTTCTGATTTTGATAATTTGTTCATTCTCTCTTCTATTTGTGGTCAGTCTACCTAAAAGTTTATCAATTTTGTTGACATTTTCAAAGAATAAATTTTGGATTTTATATTTCTTCTATTGTTTTCTTTTTTTTTTCTATTTCATTGCTTTCTGCTCTGATTTTTATTACTAACTTCCTTTACTTACTTACAGTTTGATTCAGCCTTTTTGTCCCTCTGAGGTGAAAAGCTTAGATTATTGAATTTTAATCTCCTGTCCTTCCTAATGTGTGTTTAAAACTACACATTTTCCCACAAGGACCACTTTAGCTACAGCCCATAATTTTTGATATCTGTTTTTTTTTTTTTTTCTTTTAGTCCAACATATTTTCTAATTTTTCTTGTGATTTTTCATTATTTTATTTAAAATAAGTTTTGCCTCATTTTATTTGGAAGTGTGTTAATTTTTAAATATTTGGAAACTTTCCAAATTTTTCTGATTGATATTTTACTTAATTTCATGGTGATTGGGGAACATACTTTGCATAATAACATTCTCTGAAATTTATTTGGACTCATTAATAGTCTCAATTAAAAATATTATTGAATACTTGAAAGGTGCTTATTTTGCTCTTCTTGAGTGAAGTGATCTATATACTTAGGTCAAACTGGTTATTGTTTAAATCCTCTATACCATTGCTTATTTCCTGTCTAGTTTTTCTATCAGTTTCTGAGAGAAATATTTACATTTTCAACTGTAATTGTTGAATTGTCTATTTCTCCTTTCAGTTATGCTAGATTTTGGATGTGAAAATGATCTTCCTGTGACATCTGTCACCCCATTGATGACCAGGGTTGATTCAGCTGATCTGGCTGGCTAGGCAGGTGTCCCCTTCCTCCCTCACTGCTCCATGTGCATCCTCCCAAAGCTATGCACTTGGGTGAAGAAGATTACATTTTCTGATAGAGAAGGGATGGTTCTTCGGTCAAGGGCATATGAGTAACCGTGTTCTCCTGCTAAAACCCCCAAACAAGCTCTTGAGTATGCTCAGTTTTTCTTCATGTATTTGGGAGCTTTGTTCTAAAGTGTTTTTACGAATGTAGTTGTACCTTCTTGACGTATTCAGAATTTTTTCATTATGAAACATTCTTCTTTTCCTCTGGGAATATTTCTTGTCTTAAAGTCTATTTTGTCTGTGTGAATATCGCCTCTTCAGATCTCTCATGGCTCCACTGATGGAATATACACATTTCCATTCTTTTCTTTAAAATTATTTATTTCTAAATTCTGTCTCTTGGAGTCAGTATTTAGTTCATTCTTGTTTTTCTTATCTAGTCTGCTAGTCACTGAATATCTATGTAATATCTATCAGTTTTGTTGAGATATAATTCATATACCATATAATTTACCCTTTTAAAGTATACCATTCTATGTTTTTTAATTATATTCACAGAGTTGTGCAACCATCATGACAATCAATTATTGAACATTTTAATCACCCCAAAAGAAGCCCAGTATGCATTAGCAGTCATTCCCCATTTCCCCTGACAAGCCCAAACTTCAAGTAATCATACATCTACTTTCTGTTTCTGATTTATCTACTATGGGCAATTCATAAAAGTGGAATCAGGCAATATGTGGTTTTTTGTAACTGACTTAATTCTCTTAGCAGGATGTTTTCAAGGTTTATCCATGTTATAGCGTGTATCAGTACCACATTCCACGTAATGGTTGAATAATATTCCATTGTGTGGAGTTATATTTATCCAACATATGATGGGCATAGGTTGTGTTTATACTTTCTACTATTATGAATAATGATGCAATGAACATTTGTAACCGTTTTTGTGTGGACAAATATTTTCAATTATTTTTGATGTATGCTCAGAGTGGAATTTCTGGGTTATATGGTAACCCCATGTTTAACATTCTAAGAAACTTCTAGGCTATTTTCCAAAGTAGCTGTATCTTTGTATATTGCCACTAGCCATGTATTAAAGTTTCAATTTCTCTACATCCTCTCCAACACCTGTTATCATCTGACTTTTTGATTATAGCCATCCTGGTAGAAGTGAGGTGGCATCTTGTTATAGTTCTTATTTGCATTTCCCTGATGGCTAATGATATTGATCCTCTTTTCATATACTTATTGGACATGTGTATATCTTCTTTAGAAAAATATATATAAATCCTTTGCCAATTTAAAAAATTGTGTTATTTTGTTGTTGCCTCCTATTATATTAATTCTTTACATACTAGAATTCTTTATGTATTAGGGGTACATAATTAAAGGTACATATGTCCCTTATCAGACATATGATTGGAAAGTATTTTCTCCCATTCTGTGAGTTGTCTTTTTACTTTCTTGATGTTTTAATTCAAAAACTTTAATTCTGATAAGGTTCAAAGTATTTATTTTCATTTATTCTCTTGGGCTTTTGATGTCACATCGAGGAGGGCTTTACTCAACCCACAGTCATGAAAATATACTCCTATATTTTTTTCCAATTGTTTTATTATTTTACCTCTTAAACTTAGGTCTACGATTCATCTAGAGTTAATTTTTGCATATGGTGTAGGAACAGGTCCAACTTCATTCTTTTGCCTGTAGAAATTCAGTTATCCCAGCACCATTTGTTGAAAAGACTATTCTTTCCCTCTTGAATTATCTTGAAATACTTTTCAACAATCAATTTACCATACATGTAAGGATTTATTTCTGGGCTTTCAATTTTATTCCTTTGATCTATATGCTTATCTTTATGTCAGTACCATGGCTGCAATTGGTAATGCAGTGGCTAACCCACTTAGAAATTGATAGGTTGAGTATGAAAACTTGTGGATTGACTTTCAGGTGTTTGAGCATGACTTCTGGCTTACTGATAAGCGAAGCTACTCACAGTTTTCGCATGTGTGACTGGCTTCTTTCATTTAGCATAAAGTCTTCAACTTTCATCCATGTGTCAGAAATTTCTTCCATTTTAAGACTGAATAATATTCCTTGATGTACTTACGACATTTTGTTTATCCACTCATCCATTGGTGGACACTAAGGTTGTTTCTACCTTTTGTCTATTGTGAATAATGCCACTATAAACATGGCAAATATCTGTTTTGTGTCTTTGCTTTTAAGTCTTTTAACTGTATGTCTAGAAATGCAACTTCTGGATCATATAGCAATTCTATTTTTAATGTTTGGGAAACTTTCATCTTGTTTCCATAGTGGCTGTACCATTTTGCATCCCTACCAGCAGCATTTCCAGTTTCTCCATATTTTCACCAACATTTATTATTTTCCTTTTTTTTTTATGGTTGAAGTAATAACTATTCTAATAGGCATGAAGCAGTATGTCATTGTGGTTTTAATTTGCATTTTTCTAATGATTAGTGATGTTGAACATCTTTTCATGTGCTTATTGACCATTTGTATATCTTCCTTGGAGAAATGTCTATTCAAGTCCTTTGCTCATGTTTTAATTATGTTGTTTTGTTGTTGAGTTTAGGAGTTCTCTGTATATTCTGGAATCAGCCATTATTTCTTAGTATACTTTTTTCTTTCCTTTCTGTCCCTTTGGGCCTTAAATTATATGAATTTTTCATCTCTTCATATTGTTTTACAGGTCACTGAGGCTCTGTTAAATTTCTGTCAGTTTTTTTCCCCCAGTAATCAATTCATTTTGGATATTTTCTTTTCTTATATCTCCAAGTTCACTGATCTTATGCACCCTTTAACCTGTTTTAATCCCATTCCATTTACAGTTTTGTTCATCCAGAGAAGTTCTCTCTTAGCTTTAAACAGTATTTTCTATTTCTCTCCTCATTATACATATTCACAAATTTCTCTACATTCCTGAACATATTTATAATAGCTATTTTAAAGTCTTTGTTATCTTTGTCATTTCTAGATTGGTTTCTATTAACCGACTTTTCTCCTTGTTATGGGTCACACTTCTTAGATTCTTTGCATGCAAAGAATGTAATAATGTCTAATAATTTTTTACTGCATCCTGGACATAATAATGTTGTTGAATGTCTGAAGTTTTTTTTTTTTTCTTTTAAAGAATATATAGACTTTGCTATATCTTCTAACATGCTGTCTTGTGTAACAGCATGATCAGTCTGAAGCTTGTTTTAAAGCTTCATTAGGGCAACTTTAGGGTAGCCTTTACTCTAGGGCTAGTTCATTCCTACTTCCAAGGTGTGACCCGTTCTGGAAGCTCAGTTAAGTGCCCTACATGTTCCATGAGACCTCTCCACCCTGAATGATAAGAATGTGACTGTCTCCCAGCCCTGTAAACTTCAGGAATTTCTCAGTTTCTAGTCCTTGTTGCTTTACTCACTAGTTCTAAAATTTAAACTAGTTTGATTTCTTTTCTGAATGTAACTAGTTTAAAATTACCCAGTAGTTATTTGCCCAGCCTTATGGATTTCCACCCTACACATGTACACCTTAGTCTTCAGCATCAGTCTTAATCTATGCAAATTTTTAGAGCTCTTTCTCTTCATCTCTGGTACTCTGTCCCACAAATTCCAGTTGGCTCGACTTCCTCAACTTGATCTTTGTCTCTTCAATTCAGTGAGACTATTGCATTCTTCTGGGATGTCCCCTTCCCTGTCCCTTGTTTCAGAAAATTGTCCAGGCAGAATTTGGAGATTTCTATTAAGGCTTACTGTACTTGTTCCCCGTCTTTCAGGGATCCTTGCTCTGCCTTGCCTATTGCCCAATGTCTGAAAACATGTATTTCATGTACTTTCACCAATATTCTCATTTTTTTATAATTCCAAGATAGGTCAGGCACCAGCTTCCAGAGGAAGCAGAGATCATGTATGGCTTTAATTTCTGAAAATTCTTTTATTTTCTCATTGTGCTTTTACATATAAACTTCTTATTTTATAGAGGAAATACCCTCATGAATCTCCTAGAAATGTTAATTAGAATATTGTTTGTGTCCTTCCTATTTCTTGAATTGGTAGTACTTCACTGAAGGCAATTTACCCTGGTGTCTCAACTTTAGCACCATTTTGATTTTCTCCATTATTTTTTTCAAATAGACCAGGAGTTTTAATTGACTGATAATATATATAATAAAAGTCTAGATTAATCAGAATTAATACTATGAGGGCTTTCTTAGCAGCTATGTAGGTAGGTGATTGGGGGAAACTTACCATACCATAACTATAACCATTCACTGATGAGCAGTATTGGTTTCTGTGGTCATGGTCCTCTGGTGGTGGAATCACATGGGTGCTTACCACATACAGTCTCTTCTAATCCTCATGTAATTCTAACAACTGCTATAATTACTGTTCTAACCTTACAGTTGAGGAAAGTAAAGTTCAGAGAAGTTGGGTAATTTGCCAACCTCATAGAACTAGTGAGTGAAGCAACCAGGATTAGCACCTGGGCCGTCTGACCAACTTGTACACGAGTTACCTCTCATTAGCTTTATAACTTTGAAAAATTGCATATTTCTGGCCTATTGATGGAACTGTTTCATATTTTTTAGTATTGATGCAGATATTTTCTGGTTTAAAAAATGTTTTTGTGTCTTTTCATCTGGCTTTTGTGTTTTGTGAATATTCATGATGTTAGTTTTTTAATCCTGAGACCCTAGCCCATATTTTTTCCATATTATAAACTATTTAAGTAGAATTCTTCCCTAAGTTAAATTCCTCAGTGGAACTACTGACACAAAGGAATGTATATTTTTGAAGAACTTCATACATACCTCATTAAATAAAATTTTCATAAATGTTACTGATACATTCCTATCAATAGCGCATCAGAGTGCCAACTATTATGTGTAATTTTTAACTGGTGTCTTTGGAAGACCCAAAGTTTTAAACCTCTACTAGTGGAATTTAAGGCCCAGTAACATCGGGGCAGAGGAGGTATTTTAGGGAGCAGTTCCTAACCCCGTACCTCCCAAATCCCTTACAGGCCCTCTTTCTCCTGGGGCAGCCCCTCCTGCACATACATGCTGGGGGCAGGGCCTGGGCTTAGGGCACCTCTGCCAGGATCCTGCTGATCTATGTTCTTGCTTGACACTCAGCAGCTGTCGTGGAGGCGTGGGCTGCAGGCGCTGTTCCCCATGGGCCGTGTGCAGGCCACAGGCCGGGGAGCCTTTCCCGCCTAATCCAAGGGGCACTGGCAGCAGGGAGGGAGACAGCTGGGTGTAACTGATCTGCAAAGGAATGGAATGGTGCAGGCCTCCCAGCACTGGGCTGGGCCAGTCTACAGGCTGCCTGCCCCAGCTGCTGAGCTTTTAACCCTTCCCTCTCTTCCTTCTCTCTCCTTTCCATCCATGGACTTAATATCACCCAGCTCAGCTAAGTCCCAGAAAGCGCCTTAAGGAATCAGCTTCCCTGGCTGGGTTTGCACACCTTGCAAAGCCATGTGATAGTTACTATTGGGGAGGCTCAGAAGAAGCAAGTGGTTTGGGTCCCACCTGCAGAGCTTCTTGCCTTAGATGGAGAAATGGCTTTTAGAAGGTCCAATGGGTGGTTCAGACAATAGAGGCTGTGAGGTCAGAACAGGGAGGCCCACCCTGGGCTGGAACCCAGGGAAGACCCTGCTGCAAAGGAAGGAGTACTGGCTTCAGAGCCTGGTGCTGCCTCCACCATGGCTGACTTTGCAGTGAGACCTTGGGTGAGTCACTATCACTTTCTGGATCAGTTTCCTACTCCTGAAAATATGGAGTTTGAAGAAGACTATCTTTGTGGTTCTTTCCATGGTAGAAACAATAGCTCCAGTCATAAAATGCCTACCATAGGCCAAGGCTCTCCTATAAACACTGTCACCCTTTGCCAGGGTCTCATTTCCACCTCAGTGATGATGAAACTGAGATGGGGAGAGAGTAAGTCACACAGCTGTTCAGACACAGAGCCTGAGCTCATGGTCCAGGCTCTTCACGCTTCACCGTGCTGCATCTTCAGCTCTGTCTGTAAGTGGCGATTTTGTTCAAGTGGAGCAGAGGCATGATGGCGCAGCTGGATGGGCCCACAGAGACCCAGGCTTAGCAATGCACCTGAGCTGCTGGCTGGAGGGTGGGCTGGGGCTGGGTCCAGCCCTTCGCTCCTGCTGTCTTCTTGCCCTGGGCCCCACTGAACTGGAATCTCCTGGCTCAGCCAAGCAGCCTCACACATGGGCACAGCAGTTGTCCAGTTGTCCAGCCCTTTCCCATCCATGATCTCATTTGTCCCTCTTGCCAACCTTGTCACAGAGCCTGTTGCTTCTCACCATGGGGAATAGAGCTTTGAAATTTGCCAGTGTCTTACAATTGCTAACTGGCTAAGGAGAGACTAGAACCCTCTTTTCCTCTGCCTGTTCTGCTCCCTGGAGGAAGGCGCCTGGAGTCCAAGCTCCCAGGCACCCAGAAATCCTTTTGGTCTCTTCTCTGGCTGAGAAGGGAAGTAGGAATGTGGGCTCTGGAGTTAACAAGTGTAAGCTTGAGTCCTGATCCCGCTACTCTCCAGCTGTGCATCATGCTGCTTACTCTCTCTCTCTGAGCTCAGTGGCCTCCTCATGTGTTGTGAGTGAGGATGGAGGGGAATAAATGAGCAACTGCTGGAGCTGGGCCTGTGTCCCCTTCCCAAGCAGAGTATAGGCACAGGTTGGAGCCCCAGACATGGAGAACCAAGGGCTGGGGTCTAGAGCCCAAAGGCAGGGATCCCATGGGTTGTGGCTTTGCAGCTACTCTGAAGGCAAGGAGGGAACTGCCTAGGGAGAAGGAGGAAAAGAGTCTTCCAGGTGAGGTCAAGAGACAGAGGCAGGAACGGCCACCATGTGGGAGGGGCAAGGACAGGCTCAGGTTTGGCTGGGGGAGGTGGAGATCTTCGTGGCCAGTGAGGGCTGAGAAGCAAGCCCAGAGAATGGCCTAGCCCTGGAGAACATTCTCCAAGGGTTCACGGGCTGGACCACCAGTTACTCACCATGCCTCCTGCCCATCTCCACCCACCCTCACCCAAGCCCTGGGATGCTGGGATCTCTAGGCAAGGGGCCGAGGGTTGGGAGGGGGCAGTTCCAGCTTGGGAGAGACAGCTGTGCAGGCCTCCTGCCTGCTGCAGGGGATTAACTGGCACTGGCCACAGTATGTTGGGGGCCCCTGGCTCCCCAGCTCTGCCCACCCCTGAACCCTTTAACTCCTTGTTGCCTGGACTCCTCACCTTCAGGCTCAGAGGCATGTTTATACTCAATTTTCAGTGTCCTCTCTGTTCAGTGTTGGGGAAAGAGAAGTAAAGAAAGACCTCAGGCAGGATCTACCCAGCCAGAGGTGTGTGTCCCTGCTAAATGCCAGCTGTGGACCCTCTAAGACCCTGAGTTCTCTCCATGGCACAGGCCTTACTCTCTGTCCACTGGCTCCTTTCCGGACATTTGATCAGGTCAATGCCTTTCTCAAATCATCAAATAAACCTTCCCTTGACCTCAAAAGTCTCAGAGTTGTTTACCTCTCTCCACCTCTCCCGTGAGAAGATGCTGTCTCCTTGGGCACACAGCTGGACTACATCCCCCAGCCTCCCTTGCACTTAGGTGTGGCCATGAACTGGTTCGGGTCAGTGGAATAGGGGTGGAAGAAAGCAAGCCTCTTTCAGTCCCCTGGCACATGTTCCCCATGCACTGTGTGCTGGCTGTGGCACCTGAATGCAGTAACCCTAGCAAGTGGTAGAACCTCAAGACAGAGGAGCTAGGATCTCTGAGTCATTTTGGCCACAAGGCTCTAGCTACTCTTATTTTGGCTATTTTTTATATAGATGTATAGGAGGAAGGAATAGGCTTCTATCATGTTTGAACCACAGAAAAGATAGGGATTGCTGTGTATGGGGAAAAATAAAAACTTGGGCTCCCTTCTCCTCTACCTCCCCTCCAGAAAATCAAGGAAAAGAGACCTGGAACTCAGAAAAGAGGGAACACTCTGTTGAGAGGAGAGAGGTTTCCTGGGGGCAGGATGTGGCTGCCAAAGTTATACATGTAACTTTTCACCTCTAACTGGAAGCTACTCCTAAACTTCCTTCTGCCTTCCCAAAACCACCATGACAAATGTGTGAGACCCCCAGGGCCTTTTGTGGTCAGAGTCTTGGAAGAGTGTGAATGGCAGGGCCACATATGAGTGACAAGACCTGGGCCTGGGCAGGTGACTGGTGCTGACAGTGCTGTGTGTGTGTGGGGGGGGGGGGGGGCAGGAAAGGGTTAAGGGGTCTGTGAGCAGGATTGGCTCCCCTCTCCGGGGCAGTAAAATCAGCATGTCGCCTCCAATTAGCTCCGGCCTGACCTTGAACGTGAATCATTCAATCACAATGTCCTTATTGATTTCCACAGGAAGAGGATTAAGCCCAGAATATCAGGGCGGGAACTTGAGCCTGTACCACGGAGAATGGGATGGTTCTGCAGCTCAAAACCCCGCGTGTTGGCAAATATGTCACAGGGGGATGCAGGTTGGACAGCCACCCTGCTCAGCCACCAACTCTCTCACTGGTCCTGGGCTTCAGTTTCCTTACCTGTGTGTGGCCTCTGGGTTGCTTAAACATTAAGTCACCACACGGAGTGTGGGGAGGAAATGGGAATGGGAGAGCTGTCCCTAGAGCCTTGAGTCCATTCTGATCTATTCCTCCTCAGAACGGAGAAGGCTGTGCCAGGAGCAAAGATGCCATTGAACCAGCTGGCCCTAACAGCAGGAAGGACCCTTTTTAGTCCAGAAAACCCTTTAAGAGAATGAGACCAATGTAAGTGTGTGTGTATCTGTGTGTGTGTGTTTTCTCCATAGGTTCCTAAAGAAGGAGGATAGTTCTTTGGAAACAAACCCACAATTTCCTTTCTTCATGTAACATATCCAGAAGAGTCTAACATATCAATACACCAAAGGGCTGTCATTAGTCTACAGTGTGGCTGTACCAGGTTATTGAATCATTCCCTACTGACAGGCATTTAAAGTCTTCACCAACCTTTACAACTTAGGACAATCTTGCAGTAAACATCCTGGCACATGCCTCTGTATATAAATTCTTTCTTTAGATGCTGTACAAGTGTCCTATTAAAGCTGTAATGAATTACTACAGATTTAGTGCCTTAAAGCAACAAAAACTTATCCTCTTATAGTTCTGGAGGTTAGAAGTCTGAAACAGGTTTCAGACTGGGGGGCTAAAATCAAGGGATTGGCAGGCCTGTATTCCTTCTGCAGGCTCTAGGGAGAAATATGTTTCTTTGATTTTCCAACTTCTAGAAGCTTCTTGTGTTCATTGGCCAGTGGCCCCCTCCTCTAACTTCAGAATGTATCACTCCAATATTAGCTTCGTCATCCCATCTCCTCTCTGACTCTGACCCTCCTACCTCCTTTTACAAAGGACCCTTGTGATTATGTTGGGCCCACCTGGATAATCTGGGCTAATAGCCCTATCTCAAGATCCTTAATCACATCTGCAAAATCTCTTTTACTACCCATAAGATAATATAAATACTCACAGGTTCTAGGGATTAGAATGTGAACATCTTTGGAGGGCCATTATTCAGCCTACCATAGCTGCCTAGAAATAGGATGAGTTACTTGAAGGACACACTTTTTTAAATTTAAATCAACATCTCCAAGTTGTAGCTGTGAATGCTCTTATCAACACTCCTGGCATTGGCATTTGGAAGCGAAATCAGACACACTGGTCAAAGTTCAAAGTTCTCATCCTCACCTATCTTCCTCTGCAGTGCAGAGCAGGGCTGGTGGATTGCCTCCTGTTAAATTTTCAATCAAGTAGCTTAGCCTTAAACAGTTGCTTTCCCCAGGAAGGATCTGGAAGAATGGGGCTCCAGAAGTTTGGAGTGGGAGGATGGCTTCCTGTGGGACCAGGCAGGAAGGGGTGCCTGGGTGGGAGTGGAGGTGAGGGGGGATAAACAGTTAGACAGGCACACTATGATTCCAGCAATAGGGTAGAATCATCAGAAACTTTGGCCACCTGTGAGCATATGGTGGGGGTAGAGCAGGAGGGCTGAGAGCTGTTGCCAACTGGAGCCTAGGAGGGCCAGGCTACGACAACTGAGTTGCCAGGGACAGGTTGAATTGGGAAACAGGCATCTGAAAGCCTGGGCCACCCTTCCAAATGGAGACTGCAGAAAGACAGTTAGGCCAAGGCTGGTTGACTTGATCTGAGGCCTTCTTCTTCTGTCCACACAACGGCAGCCTAGCAGTGGCCCTGTTCAAAAGCTGCATTCTCATATCTGGATATAAACAGATGGGAATTGGGTAAAATGAGGATAAATAGCCAGGAACACCGGAATTTCAGCAATAGCCTTATATATCTTGCTATATAATAAAATTAAGAATTTATATCAGTTCCCTTTAAAGGTATGTTTAAAGTCACATTCTGCTGATGTCAGGGTTTGAAATAGTGGAAACTATTAATTTAGGGAGTGTGTGTGACTGAGGAAATTCTGACTGCAAGCTATCAATCATCATCAAAAATAGAGAAGTTTAGAAGCCCTGTCCTATCCCATGAGTCTGTAATGATGAAAAATTAAGTACAAAGATCTATTTTAAGGCTATAAATGTTCCTCTATGTACTGCTTTAACTGCATATCACAGTTTTGATAATTCATAATTTCATAATCACACAGATAAAAATATTGTATAATTTCCATTCTGATTTCTTCTTTGATCTATTACTTATTCAGAAATATACTGCTTAAGAGATTGTAAAGTTTTCTCGTTAGGAAAAGTCCCAGAATCCATGTTAGCAGGCAGATGTACCATAAGAGAAGAAACTTGTGAAATGAAATCCAAACTTCTGTTAACTCAGAAAACAATGCTCTACCTGCTCCTGGCAGCCAGGTAAAGTTCTGATATCTTGAGCACTGACCCCTAGGGCCTCCCCCCGTTAATAAGGGTGCTTCTCCAGCCCCATTCTCCTCCTCCTTCCCATGAGACAATGCAAGAAAGCACCCTCCCATTTGTTCATTAAGTGTGTCAATAGTCATTTACAGTTTGAGGCATCACTAGGAACCCATCCCTAGATTGTCTTAAATTCTAGCACAACCAATATGGCTACAAAAACTTACTGAGCTGTTTGGGAGAAGAACAAGGAAATAAATAAAGAAATATGAAAGATAAACATGACACCTACTCTCAGGGTCTTCCCCGTCCACATCCTATGTAACTTCTATGCCTGGCCTCACAGAGCCAGGATCACTCTTCAATCCCCTTGCCTGAAAGTTAGTTCCCAACATCTCCTTTCTTCCCACCCCCTTCCTCTAGAAGCCAGTTTCTAATCTGTTCAAATCCACCCAGAAGACAGACACCCAGTGAGGACTTGCTCTGAGTAGGTCACAGAGGTGAGCACAGGTGGGACAGGAGAAGTGGGGCTGACCTCCAGGGCCATAAAATAGGGTCTTCTCATCACAGCTGACACTTGTTTAGGTTCAAAGCAAACCCAGCACTCTCAGAGATGCTCAGAGGCCTAAAGTCTTCCTGTGGTTTATTGATACATAAACAGAACACAGATATAGGAACAAAGAGGCTTGAAAACAATTGGGGACCATCCTGACACCACTCTCTCACCCCAGAGGGCTCCAGGGCAGCCACATAGGGCAATGCTGGGGCCTGAACAACCTCATGCTCATGCCCTTGGGACTCAGTGATAGGATGTGGCATGAAGGATGCGGGATCTGCAGAGTGGGATTCCAAGGGGGCTCTGGGTCTGCCTTAGTGAGAACACTCTGGCTCAGAAACAAGGCTCTGACAGATGCTCAGGGATGCTGGGGCTGTACTTTACACCAACAGAAGCTCCCTCACTAAACAGTTGCACGGAACACAGAGGCTGGAACTGGCTGAGCCACAAACCCACACATAAGCCCCTCCAGAGCCCAGCTGTGCTATGTCCTTGGAGGAAAAACACATTGCAAAGCCAGGTGCAGCACTTGCAAGCTGAAAGGACCCATTGAAGAACCTAGGACCCATGGAAGGGTGGGCTCTCCACCAACACCCTTGATGAGCAGTGCTGGACCCTGTTGAGGAATCCATTCCCTCCCACCCTCCTCACAAGGCCAGCCCACCTGCCAGGAAGGTTAGGGTGGGGCCAGGTATAGGCTTGAGCCTACTCTTGAAATCCTTTCCTGAATTACAGTATCAATTCCAGGACACCAGGGCATCCCTCTTGGGGGTAGAGGGCCCTTGAAGGTCACTGAGTCCATTCTGACATCATAGATCTTGGAGGACTGGGCCATCTTTGCTTTTGGGAAGTCCTTCTGGGCAGCTATATGCGGGCCTGAGTATTGCAATTAAAACCCTCTTTCCTTTTCCTGTGTCTGAGTTTCTTTGACAGTCAGATAGGCTAAGAGAATGGAACACTGCATCCTGCCCCTGCACTTGGTCTTGGGTCGAGCTTTGGTCCCAGCTTCTCATGAAAGCTCTCACTCCCTCCACCAAAGAACTGGCCAGAGCCACAGATGTGCAGGGGCTGCTGCTTGTGGACCTAAGGCCCAGTCCTGACCTCAAGCCAGGGACAGACTTGAGTTCCCTGAGCCCTCAGCTGTGGCATTTTTCCATGTGTGAAAGAGGGTGAGCCTAGGGAGCCATGGTGTGCTGTTGTGGCCTGCTCTGGTCGCTCCTGGGGCCTCTGCCCCCATTCCATGCTCAGCACATACCAGCTTTCCACCACCTTTAATCTCCCCCCTCCACACTGAGCCAGTTGGAAGCAGAAAGTGGGGGTGGCAGAGATGGTCCAGCCAGCACTGGCCCCCAGGCTCAGGACCACTGGCAGGCACAATCAGTGGGCTCCTGCACTGTGTAAGGCACCCAGGTGGCATTGGTGGCACAGAAGAGTTGCACGGAGCGCCTGTGCAGGCCCACCTCGCGGCAGCACTTGCAGAAGCGGGCGTAGGTGTTGATGTTGTAGTTGTAGATGCTGGCGGATGGGCACCTCCCATCGCAGGACACCAGGTTCACCTGGAATGGGCAGTCTGTGGAGCTCCAAGCCTCCTCAGCCCCCTCCACCCCCTTCTCTGGCTGCCCCCCCACCACCTTGCAGCCACCACGCACCGGCGTGTTGCTCCTGCAGTCATTCTTGCGGATGGTCATTCGGATGGTCACCTTCTTGCAGGAGCGCCCATCCTCTTTACCTGGGGAGACAGAGTGGGTGAAGGAGCATTGGTCAAGATAGGCTCCCTGGGGGCAGCTGGATGGGCCAGCATGGTGCAGTTAGCGTCATGCTGCAGGATCCCTCACTCAGCATCAGCACCCAGGTGTTAGTGCCCCTGTCTGTGGGGGAGCCTTTAACCCAGCACCTGGGGAAGGAGGCAGAGTCAGGGTAGGCAAAGATAGCAGTGTGCCAGTGACATAGAGAGCTGCCTGGGAGTCTCAGGGCCCCTTGAGGACCCTGTGCTAGGGGCAAGGAGCCTCTAACTCTGCGTTGGGGAGAGAGGTAGGATGCCTCCCTACTCCACTCCCAATGCTTGTCTCTAACCCTTGATGGCAACCCGGCTGTGCCCTTGCTTCTTTTTGAGATTTGGTTTTCCTAGTCTGAGAGCACTCCTAGCATTAAGAGTCTGCCATTTCCCTAAAGGAATAGAAACCCCAGTCTCCAGCAGGATGCTTCACAGAGCAAGTTTCCTTGGTTTCCTTATCTATGGAACGGGGCCAGAGATTCATTCACCCACCTCACAGAGCTGTAATGGGGGGTGGGAGGGAACTGATGAGTTGGGGGGGGGTTAGACAGGGACCTTACTTCCTCAGACAACCATATAGCTCATTCATGCCCTCACCTCTGCTAGCTTTCCCTTGGTCTTTCCTGATCCCCTGTTTGACACTGCAACTCTCTCCCCACAGCCAGTCCTACCACACCTTATATCTGTCCATGGCACAATCACTGTCCTATCTGACATGTTTGTAATTATGCTGTTGAAGCATAAGCTTTAGGGTTTTCTTTCGCAGGGGCCCCTTCCACCATTTGTTGTGAGTTTTCTCATTCTAAATATCACCATTCACAGCTCAATATGCATTTGTCATTTTGTGTTCCTTTTCTTAACTAAGCCACCCAAATGCATAAGCCTGAGGCCCCACAAAATTCAACGACTCTATCCTATTATATGTTTTATTTGTTATTCTCTCTCGCTAAAATGTCAGTTCCACGTGGCTCTACAGTGCCTCAAACAGTTGTCTGGCACATAATTGGTGCTCAATAAATATTTGCCAGATGCAGAGACCCACTCTGTAACCCCAGATAGCCCACCAGAAAGAAGACGGACTCTTTTCTGCTGGCCTCCAGGCCTCACCATAGAGGTTTCCTATCACACTGGCTACATGGCTCCTGGCCAGAGTTAAGTCCATTCTGTCCTCCCACTGTGCTCCAGGAGGCAGAACTAAGGGCTGTCCTGTCACGGCCTTCCAGTTCCTGGACTGAGACTGGCTGAGTGACCAGCAGGAGCAAAGCAGTGGTGGCACTGGGCACCGGTGGGCGCCAGGTGAGCGGGCAGGGCTGAAGCATGCCCATGCAAGCCCAGGGGATGCAGCTCACCTCCCAGCATGCACTGTGGGCTGAATGGCCTTTGCTGGGGACAGGGAGCAGTGCCCTCCCCACACCCCACCCCAAGCTTGGAGCCACCCAGCAGGGGGACATTGTTGGACCTAGCAATGCAGATGCCTGACTCCAGTCCAGTGGGCTTCCGGGAGGAGTACCTGGGCGACAGTGGACACTAACCCATGGAGGAGAGGCAGGGCTAATGGGGACCACGGGAAACAGGGTCCCTGGGGAACCTGGGGAAAGGGACACAGGGCATAAGTCACATGGGGGGCACATGGGTCATTCAAGGAACATGTAGTTGTGGATCAGGGATCAGCCAGTGAGGACCTGAAACCAGCCTCCTTGGAATATGTGATGAGGACACAACACAACAGGACACCCAATTCTATAGCCTTCCAGGGATGGGGGCTGAGCAGGCTGCAGGGAGGCATGTGCATGTGAGTGGGGGCTGCAGGTTCTGCAGGGGTTGTGGAGCTAGCTGTAAGAACAGGGGCTCAGAACTCACTTAGTTGATCACCCTGGAGGCCTGAATCCCACCCTGGAGGCACTTCTAAGACCAGGACTCCTGACCTCAAAGGAAAGTTACTGTGGAGGCACCAGGGCTGAGGGCTTAGGGCAGCAGGGGCAGGAGGAGGTAGAGTGACTGGTCTATTTCTGACCTCCTGGATACAAAGTCCCCTATCTCCAACAAAAAACACAGGCCTTGTCTTGAAATAAGGACATGAACGTGGCCTCTGGCCCTCTGAATATTTGTGCCAATGCCATAAGCCCGTGGCAGGGGGTTATCCTGTCATCTTCTCACCCCTAAAGAGCTACCTTTGTAGGGGCCAGGACCCTGGCCTTCTGTCCACTGACACGACATTGTGTCCCCCACCAGAGCCCCTCACCCCTGGGCCTTCACTATGTGCACTCACACGTCCTGCAGCATCCTTCCAGGGATGGTACCACGGAGCCCCCGACCTAGAACGAGAGGAGGAAGATGTGGGTGGGGAGACCCTGTCCTAGGCCAGGAGCCAAGATCCCAGGAAAAGCCAAATGAGTCCAAGAATCTTAACTCTTCTCCCAACACAGTGCTCCAGGACAGGAGCTGTGGCCCTTCTGCCCTGCAGGCCCTGACTAGAGGGAGAATGGCCCCTTGGATAGGCCATGGGACAGCCAGAGGGGCTAACCTAACTGGTGGGGACAGCTGACACTAAGAATGCTGCGTCCCAGCAAGGTTGGAGCCTGAGTCACAATGGTGCTGGCCTCCTACCTTCCTGGGGCAGCTCTCCTCATCCCCCCTACCACCTTCCCTACCACTGTGGTACTCAGCACAGAGGGTCAGGGAGAGGAGAGGCACAGGGTCACCTATTTGAGTTAGTGGCCTGGGTTTTCTCTCACCCCTAGATAAGTCACCCCTTTCCTCTGGGTTTAGTTTCCCATCTCTAATATGGGGTGGTTATCCTTACCAGCCCTCCTCTTCTATAGTGAAATCGATAAAACAATGATAGGATAGTTATTTTATATGAGAGAGCACATGCATGGGTGTGTGTGGGGGGTGTCTCAGAACATATGTGTGATTTTGTGAGCATATATGTGAGAATGTGTGTACGTGTGTAATTTTGTGTGTTTGTGGATGTGTATCTGTTTTCTAGGGAAAAGAAATGTCTTCAAATGTCCAATGTTAATATTAGGACATTTAAGGATTCAACAATAGCTCCAAACCTTCCAGGAATTCCTTTCCCTTGAGGTGTACCCTTCCTGACGGCTGTCCGTGCTAGTGCCGAACCCCCGCCAGCCCATCACCACAAGAGTGCATCCTCTTGGTGCCTGTGTGCAGAGTGTACCTGTGCCCCCACTGCCACCTAAGCTGGCCCAGGCAGTGCTGCAGAGGAGGAGGCACTGACCTTGGCACACTCGGTTTCATTGAGTGGCGGACAGCTGATGGGCGAGCGGACGAGCACGGCACCCAGTGGAGTGTTGCTGCAGTGGTGGCGGGTGCAGTCTGCAATCCAGGATGCCCCGGGCTAGAAGGCACAGAGGTGGAGGACGGGGGCTTGTGGCTTGGTGGAAAATTGAGTGAACCAATAGGACACAGCTCCAAGCACAGGTACAGCCGAAGACCTATCTAGGATCCTGTCTGTACTCAGCCCTGTCCCAAGAGCCAGAGAGGGCCCTGGTCCCAGTGTCCCCTCCTGGGACACCTATCTGGGTGGGCAGTAAGGGGCTGCTTACCAAGAATAGGGAGGTGGTGCCGTTGGAGAAGGTGAAGAGGCAGGACACGTTCCTGCAGGAGCCACAGCAGGCTGCCAGGTCCTGTGGGTGCTCATACTCCTGGTTCTGCAGGCCAGGCAGGATGGGATGGCCTCAGCAGGGGCCCACTCTGCCCTCTGGCTGTCCCACTGCTCATCTCTGAGGGAGCCTAGGGCCTGGGAAGGGCCCTCTATATGTGCTCAGGAAGAGGTTCTTAAACTCCTTTTATCTCAGGTGGACAGGTTGTCCTTATATCTATTCTAAGCTGCCCTGACTGCCAGTTCCCAGCCTCCATGGACAAACCATTCTGCCCTTCCAGGTGCAACATTTCTGGTAAGAAAGGCGCCAGTATGGGTACCACACAGCCAGTATGAGACTTGGCTCCTGTGGGTCTTTGAACAAATGACAGAATCTCCCTAAACTTTAGTTTTCTCATCAACAAATGGGAATAATTCTAACCTCTTTTATTCAACTATTATCTACTTAGCCTTTACTAAAAGCCAATCACTGTCCTAGGTATGGGGCACTAGAAGTTCTTATCGAATAGTAGCAATACAAACACACAAACCAAAAGGACAGGGCATACGCCAGGTATTCAGTAGGTGTTTAATAAGTGTGCATTTTCTCTGTTAGCACCCACCCTTGCCAGGCCTTAAATCTGTTGTCTTTGCTCTTGCTATTCCCTTCCTGACCTCTCCCTACCTAATGGTCTCTGAGGGCCCCTCCAATGCCCACTCTCCAGACTAGTCTGGGGCCCCTCTGGCCCCTACAGCACTTAGGGTCTGCCAGGCCCTCCATCCTGCTCCCACTCCCCCATCCTGCTCCCACTCCCCCATCCCTCACTGCACCCTACCGCCTCACAGTGGATGTCACACAGCACAGAGGTGGTGTTGATCTGGTAGAAGCTGGTGAGAGGGTCGAGTACATCAGTGCAGTGGGCAGTATGGCACACGCCATCTGTGGAGAGCTCCACCACTGTCTGGCCTGGCTGCATCACACCCAGCTCACGACTGAGACATACAGGAGCCTTCACTAGAGAGGTGTGCAGGGTGGTGATGGTCATCCAGGGTCTGACTAGCCTCACCCACCCTAGCCTGGGCCTGCCCCTGGCCTCTCCCCACTCACCGCACTCATACTTGGCACAGCCACACACATTCTCCTTGCTGTGCAGGAATGTCTCGTCCAGCTGGGACTTCTCCCACTAGGGGGGTGGGGGTGGGCAGTCAGTCAGTCAGCTCCCTGGGCTGGAGGCCCACTCCTATCCTCAGGAGAGTCTGACCCCAGACCCCTCTCTATGTCAGCCCCATCCTGTGGTGGGCAGGCTTGGGGACCCTCAGCAACCTGGAAGCTCAGTCCCAAGGTGGCCCCCAGACCTCTCTGCTATGCAGCTGCCAGCCCAGAGTCCCCCGGGTCCACACTACTTTCATCTTTTCTTGCCTAGTTTTAGGGAGAAGAGGAGGGATGAGATGGGGACAGAACGAGTGGAAATGTGTGCTGGGGAGGCGGTACACATAATT
This sequence comes from Loris lydekkerianus, assembly GCA_963574355.1. Taxonomy (NCBI): domain Eukaryota; kingdom Metazoa; phylum Chordata; class Mammalia; order Primates; family Lorisidae; genus Loris; species Loris lydekkerianus. The sequence continues at coordinate 621 of CAUYPK010155034.1, read as the reverse complement.
CAGAAAATGACTGTAAACATAACTTCACATTTCTTAATGTACTTTCACTTCCCTCAGGGACCATGCTGCTCGGTGGTTAAGGACATGGTCTCTGGAGTCAGATTTCCTGGATTTTAGTCCTGGCTGTGTGATTTACTAGGTTCATAATCTTGACTTTAGCTTTCTTGTTCATACAACTGAGATAATCACAGAATCAACCTCATGGGGCTGTCATGAGAATTAATATGATAACTCACATGGGAGGCCTAGGAAAGTTCCTGGCATATAGTAAGCTCTCAATAAACATTAGCTACCCTCATGATTATCATCTTCATCACCACCATCACCACCACTAACATCATCATCCTCACCATCCCCACCATCCCCATCATCATGTTCACCATCTCCATGCTCACCACGATCATCCTCACCATCCCCCACCATCCACATCATCATATTCACAATCTTCATGCTCACCACGATCATCCTCATCATCCCCCACCATCCACATCATCATGTTCACAATCTTCATGCTCACCACGATCATCCTCATCATCCCCCAACATCCACATCATCATGTTCACCATCTCCATGCTCACCACGAACATCCTAAGAGCACACGACAGAACACCACAGACTCGT
>CAUYPK010155029.1:0-25273 GCA_963574355.1 Loris lydekkerianus | reverse complement strand
ACGAAGATGTCCACCTCTACGCCATGTGTATACAGCTGGCCTCACACGAAGATGTCCACCTCTACGCCATGTGTATACAGCTGGCCTCACACGAAGATGTCCACCTCTACGCCATGTGTATACAGCTGGCCTCACATGAAGATGCCCACCTCTACGCCATGTGTATACAGCTGGCCTCAGCTGAAACACCAAAGGCCTCCATATAGTTCAAGAAAAACACTGCTTACCTTTTTAGAGAAATTCACTAAGACATGGGTAGCATTTAGGATCTCTTTATAAACACAGCATCTCGTTATCCAAAAAAGTTACCGCGTACATCCCAGGGAGTTGTGTCATCTCCTAAGGCGGTTTACTTATCCCGAGAAGCAAGTGTATTAATAAGGTCAAAGTATTACTTTCTTGCTTCACAGTAGATGACACAGCAGAATGTCTCAGCCCATGGCAAGAAAATAAAGCTGTTTCTGGGAGCCTCATCTCATTTTATACAACATGAGCTTGTTAAAAAAATAGCTCTTTGAGTGTTCTTTTAATGCACGTTTTATTGGAATAGTGTTTTTCAAATCCAAATCTTGCTCCAGGCTATCAGTCTATCAATGAGTGGGGGGTGGGGGGGAGACTGTGACTAAGAGGGACGTTCTGCATTCCAGGGCGCAGTCATGCAGGCCAGAGCCTGCTGGAGGAGCAGTCAGTCTGAGATAGGATAGGCTGCCTGCAATTTCACGTTCCCGTGGCCACCAAAGGCTCTCATTAGCCTGATTTTTTCCTTAAACCTACGATGGTACCACGGCATATAATTATTTACTAAACCAAAGATGATATGGTTTTATCTGTGGCACTTTGAAATACGGATACCTCCATAACAAATATTTTCTAATTCTTAAATAAAGTTTTCAGAACAAAATGCCATGCCTCAGAAAAGCTGACCTTTTCTTCTTCGGTTTACATTCTTCCCAGGACTTCCCACTTCCAACTTCCTCATTCTTCTATTCAGACCCACCCAAACCTTCTGAGAATGGAAATTTTTTCACAGCAGTTACTATCATTGGACAGATAGGGTGATTTTCTTTTTAAATCACAGGTGAAAAATAAATGGGCCAGGCATGGTGGCTCACATCTGTAATCTCAGCACTTTGGGAGGCTGAGATGGGAGGACTGCTTGAGGCCAGAAGTTCAAGACCAACCTGGGCAACACAGTGAGACCCCATCACTACAAAAAGAAACAAACAAAAAAAAATAATAAAAGTAAAGCATAGGGATATGTGCCTGTACTCCCAGTTACCTGGGAGGCTGAGGCCAGAGGATAGCTTGATCCCTGGAGTTTGAGGTTGCAGTGAGCTGTGATGTTGTCTGCATATAGCCACTGTACTCCAGTCTAGACAACAGGGCAAGGCTCTATCTCTAAAAAACTAAGTAAAAATAAGAAAAGGAATGGAAGGTCAGGCATTAATATTTTTGCCCACAGTCCAAATGGGAGTGAGGAAATGGCAGAGCCAAGATTTTGAGGAAAGTGTGCCTGGCATCAAAAGCATCCTGTTAGCAACCGTGAGACAGTTGTATGTTATCATCCCTGGAGAGCTTTTCCCATCACTCACACTCCCACCAGTCTCCCTTAGCCTTGTCACGAGCCCAGGGGTATTGGTTTTTTTCCTTGTGCTATACTCATGCTGCTAGAGTTACACATACTCATAATGCTCCAGTAGAGCACAGCCCTTGAGTATATAAATCATGTCAAATTATATGTATGTTCATAATTCCCTGGTAGAGCAGAGCCCTCACCCATGACTTTTTAAATTCACACAGTGAATTAGGAAATTAATTTGACAGTAGAAATATCTTCAAACTGAAATTATCCTGGTAGAGGAAAAGGTTAAGTAATACAAAAATTAGGCAAATTGAACTTTATAAAGGAATTTCAAATTATCCCATGAAATGTCATATATTTTCGGCATACATCACACATAAATGTGTAACATATGGCTCTCCCCAACTTGTGTATAAAGAATATGAGATAGAATAGCTAGGTTTCCAACTAACCTACAACAGTTGATTTTACTTCCAACAATGGGATGTATGCATCCATTCCTTCACTTCTCAAACTAAGAGATTACTTACTGAATAAATGGATGAAACAATGAGTCAATGCATTTATTTGAAGCAAAACAGCCTACTGTGGGCTTTTGTCCAATAAACCAACAGTTTTTAAATTGAGAGCCTGCTATGTGCTAGAGGCCATGTCTGAAAGTAGTTACACTATTTTTGTTTCATTAAAAAATGTTTAAAGATTGGCTTGACAATCGTACCTCAGTGGTTAGGGCGCCAGCCATGTATACAGGGACTGGTGGGTTTGAACCAGCCTGGGCCTGCTAAACAAACAAACAAAAATAGCTGGGTATTGTGGAGGGCGTCTGCAGTCCTAGCTACTTGGGAGGCTGAGGCAAGAGAATTGCTTGAGTCCAAGAATTGGAGGTTGCTGTGAGCTATGATACCACAGCACTCTACCAAGGCTGACAAAGTGAGACTCTGTCTCAATTTAAAAAAAAAAAAAAAAAAAAAAAAAAAAAAAAAAAAAAAAGCTTAATGATCTAAAAAATCCCAATCAACAAAAACATTAAAGAAATAAGCATTGCCTATGGAGTAGAGATGATGAGCTTTTTTGCCTCTTGGGTGTAGGGACGGATACATTACTGGACTAACACAGACCATGGTGTGTCCTGCCTTAACCAGGGAAGCTTTCTCTCTCTCTCACTGTATTCTACTGCCTGAAAAATTTATCTATACATACAGGAAAAACAAAATGGTGATAGGAACTGCAGGGCAAAATAAAGGAAGATGCCGAAGTAAACAAAGAAAAGATTAGAAAAGTAACATCCAACTAAGTGAATTTAACATGTAAAACAAGAAAGGGACCAAAAAGGATTGCCCAGGAAACCAACAGCAAAGAGTTACCAGTCATGACTTTTCACTTGTCATATGAATCTCAACTGATGTATGGACTTGACTCATTTTAATGATCACTGAGATTACACTTTACCAAATGAACATGTGCAGAAAATTCATTTAGCAAGTAATCATTGAATTCCTTTTACTGCAGATACCAAACAGTATGAACTATGCCAAGAAAACAAAAAGATGGGAGTAAAACAAACATGGCTCCTACCTTCAAAAAGTTTACAATGTAGCGGGAGTAACAGTCCTCAAGTAAATAATTCTATAAATAGCAGTATTATTTAAAACAGTGATGTATTTCCCATGACTCTTTTCGTGGCAAGTAACAAATCCTAAATCAAAACTGAAATTTTCTGGTTTATAATAGTGGGAAGTCCAAGGTCGCCTACGGATGGCTTTAGATTCTTATCTTCCCAATGCTGCAATCCCCAGAAGGAAAAAACAAATAATAAAATAGATGTTCCAGAATATGTAGGTAACAGTTAAAGATGCTCTAATTAGCTGGAAGTCCAAGTGAATGGGTATTATGAGTGCCTAATTTTGAGAGCGTGTGGGGAAATATGCCACCATGACAAAAGGCTCAGACACAGTACAATGGGGGGAGAGGACATCCCTAAATGATGTGACGGTGCTATATGAAGAAGGAGGGGGAAAAAGATACTGAGCAGACAAAAGTATCAGATGTCAGCCAGTCATGGTGGTCTGTGCCTGTAATTCCAGCTACTGGGGAGGCTGAGGCAAGAAGATTGCTTGAGGCCAAGAGTTCAAGACCAGCCTGGGCAACAAAGGAAGACAACCCCCCCCCCCCCCAAATCCCAAAAAAGAAAAAAATCAGATGTTGACACCATACAGTAAGTCTGGAAACTAGGAAGAACTCTGGAGGATGTTTCAGGGAAAATAATAAATATTAAAACAAGGGTGAGAAAAACGTGCTCTGAATATAACAGAAATTGTTGAGCACATGAAGGTTACTGATCTAAAGTGATTCACTTGGACAAACAAGTCGCATTAAGACCTGGAAAGAGTTAACTCACATCACTAAGGGCAATAGTAAGAGATCTTTCAGATTATTTTGTGGGAAAAGTGCTTAAAAGGCTGACCAATGATACATATCTGAAAACCTCTTAAACATCTAATCCCAGGGGTATTTCCCAGTTTGAATCTTTCTCTTTGAGGTACCTGGAAAGCTGATTATGCAAATCTCAAGGCTCTATCTCTAATTTCTTCTTCATTCACTGTTTATCCTTATATCCTTATTAACTACGGAATTCTCTCCAAAGCAGCAAAATAACTAATTTTCATATTTTATCGGACAATTCAAGCTGGTTGGTTATAAGTCATTATAGAAGATTAAAATCTTGTCCTGTTGAATAACATTTCCAAATGGCCTTGGAAATGTTATTCAAATTTACAAAGCCCAGAAATTTAAAACTACTTTTGATAAGACCAGTTAAAATATTCCTTTCTCTCTTCTTTCTGGCTTAGTGTATGACTGGATCATTCATAAACCATTCTTTATAAATGAATTTCTCAATGGTTCACAAATACACATGACAAATTCCATTACTCTGCAGCCGATCAATCTCTGGCTTGTCTACACATCTTTTTTTTTTTCATTGATATTTAAACCTACGCTATCATGTTATAGAAATTATAAGTTAGAAAATTTGCCCAAAGAAATACATAGAAAGAAAGCATCAACAAAACACTCTGCATGGGAGATAAATCTGAGAAAATACAGTACCATCGTACAAATGGAACGCCAACACAACTCCAGCAAATTTTCAGAGAGAGCTTCCTATCCTCGGAGTTAGGGAAGCAATCAGTCACCGACAGTCTCTACCCTCTGGCAGGTGACAGTTACATGCAGGCACAAGTAACAACACCATTGGTGATAAGTGATATGTTGACGATGGGTTGGGTGTCCTTTGGTGAGTCACCCACCTCAGACTTGATTCTGGCAAAGATACACTTTAAAAAAAAAAAATCACTTTACCAAAAGTGTAAAGGGAAGGGACAGTGTAGCGACAACCTTGGGAGGAGAAGGAAGGGATGAACTTGAACCCGGGGAAGTAAACCAGGACCGGTTAGCATTAACACGGCAGCAACAGGAAGGCACGAAAGTGTTTCCGACAGAAAAGTGACACAGCTAGATGTGCATCTTAGAAAGTTCTTTCTAGCTGTGGAATGAAGATTTTGGAAGGCAAAAGGTAAGTTGCTGCAGGCTAGAAAGGCCAGTGGCCCGCAGGAGCCAGGATAACAAAACCAGGACAGAGAAAAGTCGTCTGAAGTTCACAGCCTCCAACACTGGAGCTCGGTTTTTAAAAACGCAGCTGCTTATTGGCTGTGCCTATTTTACAAACCTCTCTTCTAAAAACAGTTTGACAAAACTGGGATGCACCAATCTGGCTTCCCACGTAGAGCTGTTTCGCAATGTCCAGACAATGAGACAATCATCTGCAGGATGACTTTAAATCAAACTTGTTTTTCTTTAAGTATCTGAAATGAACTACAGATGTTAAAAAGATAATGAAGGCTAAACAACAAAGAAATGGAACAGGCTGCCTGGATCATCCATTCACCCCTGACTTAAAAAATACTCAGATGACTATGCATGCGTTCCAAGCAATAGCCTGGTCGAAAACTTTGCTGATATGAAGTTCGGATTTCAAATAAAGCAAATTATCAAACTCTAATGTGTAAATGCCTGCAGTTTTGTGTGTGTGTTTTTTTAAAGGTCATTGTCTTCAGAACGGTAGAAATTTGTAAAGTATACTCTGTTTCCATGTATATCACCAATGGAACTGAAATTAATTAGGTAACAAACATTACGGGGTGTCCTACATTCTGAGAATTTTACCGTTTTCACCAGAGCTAAAACAAAGTCTTGGTTGGAGCTCTGCTGCTCTGCTGGTCTAGAGACAGGACGCCAACAGGCACACAGTAAAAATGTCATCATGTCCATGTGTTACTTGCCTGGAGCTCACCCCTCCTGTGTGGCTGTTCCTAAGAAGTGAGGTATTACCATTCCTTCTTTTAGCTGACTTGTTCATTTTAATTAATCTATAATTCCCCCATGCATTTCCTAAGAAACAATTAGATGTGTGGATAGTTTGATGATGTGATAAGGAAACAGCACCAGCCCTGAATCTGGGGATGTTGTTTCAACTAAAAAAAGTAACTGCCAAATAGTCAGTATTAACAATTTGTTATGAAGCTCTGCGGTACTTGTTCTTGTTGTAGAAAAGAAATTACATCCTCTCCCAGTTGTTTAGAGATTCTTTACAAAATGACCCAGAGATTTAATGTGGCTTCAGTCAAAAGCCCAACAGTCTTTCACAAAACCTTCAATGTTTATTCTAAAATGGAAGTGTAAAAGCAAAGAGCCAGTTGGAACAGACTTCTAAACTCTAACTCAACATCTAAAGATGAAGAGCAAGGAGGACAGGTCTCTCCATCAGATATCAAGATACTATCAACCCATCACAATCAAGACTGTGTGATACCAGTACAGAAATAATTATGGTCCCCCCCAGCCCTTTCTCTTAGAAATACATTGTCTTAGCCAGGACTTATTCCAGAATTTATCTTTTCTAAGAGAACCCTCACAAACTCAATAACCCAGAAATTCTAGCTCTAAACATAAGCTAAATATCCTGTGCATATGAACACAAACGTTCACAAGCGAGCATGTTCACAACAGCACTAATTATCCATGGACGCAAAATTGACCAAACCTGTGGTAGACCGGTATGCTTAGAATTAGGTCCAACATAAATACATGTAAGTCCTAAAAACAAAACAGCAAGTGATGTGAGTTATTTCACGACTCAGCCTTAACCTGTTTCACAGCATACCTATCTGTATTTTTGCACATCCTCCCATGGTAACAGATATGACCACAATATCCTGATACAGGAACTATATTTATTCATACTTCATGAAAGCTTTCATCAAATGCATTTAATTGGAATAAAAGAAATAAACATTTAAAAACACTATGTAAAGTGTTAAAACCCAAGTCATCATAACAGGCATAGATTAATATTATGCAAGAAACATAATATCCTGCAATGTTAAAAGAGCATTTGAAAATAAAACACTGAGCAATATAGAGAATGCTTCCAACACTAAGATGTGAAAGTGAAGTTTTTTTAATCTTACAAGTCAACTTTATTGTCACAGGGCATCCAGAGTTTTCAGAAAGGTGTTAAAATATTCTTTAACATGACCGAACAAAGCCCAAATAACCTTTCCCCCTTCTATTCCAAACAAGAACCAAAGAAGAAAAATGCACAGACATAGTGATATGTGTTTTAGTTCAATTTTTGTTTCTTCAAAATAGCAAACACCTAAATTACAAAAAATAAAATAAAATAAAATAAAATAAAAATCAAAGATGTTTATTCCCAGGATGTATATAAATAGTAAATAGAACTGAAATAGCTAATATTAGAGGATATAATTCTTGACACAATTATGGACATATAGTATCCTTTAGCTAGTTTTAAACATAAAACTACAGACAAATAAAATAAGGAAGTTCAGGACAGGATTACTTTAAATAGCAGAAACCCACATGCACTCACAATATGACTCAGTCTACCAAGAATCATTTCACATGCACTTGGCCATGGAATATGGTGCAATGCAGACTACAATGATGCAATTTAGGTACAGACCTCTCTCAATGTATTGAAGGAAAAAGACAGCAAAAAGAGAAGCAGAGATAGCCAAAAAAGGAGAAGTCAGATGTAACACTGTACTTCCCAGCTGTGCCTTTAAGAAGGGCAATGAGCTCTTTTGACAAAACAAATGAACCAAAATATACCAAATAAATAACCTAGTTCCTTAGGTAAGTGGTAGCTACAGTCTAAGTGTGCATCTTAGAATTAAGCAAATATATATAATAGATGCAGCATAAACTATATCTGAAATGCACCAAAAAGACTATTTCACATCTTTTAAAAGATTATCAACATTTGTGAATTTCATATTCTAAAATGATAAATTCTGCCTATCTTACTTCCCTTTTGGGCTCTAGGGAAATAAATATTTTATCGGATGTTCATACTATGGTTTCAGAGATAAAGTGTTGCGAGCCACTACTACAGTAGATACATACACAGAGATGGAGATGACCACTGTTTACAAAGTATCACTGCACTACTACAGTAGATACATACACAGAGATGGAGATTACCACTGTTTACAAAGTATCACTGCACGATGTTCCATGTTCCAACTGTGCTAAAGAATACACTATCCTAATCAAAATAAAGCCAGATGTACTTACCAAGTGCCACCCTCTAAGAGAATATGTCAGCTTTGTTTACATTTTTCCTATCACTGGACACTCCAAGGGATATGTAGAAAATTGCCTTCTAAATATTCAGATTCTTATGCAGCTTGACCACAGGACAAAAGCTTAATATTTTCTCTGTGTTCTGGAAGTCTCACCAAGCTACGTACCTCACCTATAGGATAAGACGTTGAGCAGTATGTGTTTTAAGGAAAATTTCCAATTAATTGGTGAAAAATAACAGAGGAAGGGGACTAACTAATAAGATTCCAGAAAATTAAAAATTAGCCGGCATCTTGACAAAATCACAGCCTACTCCCTACTATGACATCTGAGGCAGAGAGAGTGAAGACAGCCTATTTTAATTTGGAGAGCAAAGGCGAGCTCCTAGTGCTCAGATCTGTTTGGACAGACTCTGGAGGAAGAGATTAAAAGTCTGGATTTCCAATAAGGTCACACAGTGTCTGACCAGTGTTCAGATCTATAATCCTTAACAGACTATGCTAATTCCAAACAGGCCCCAGACAAGACCTCCACTTCTATTTAAATATACAAATCTACACCATCCTACCATCTCTTACCACCTTTTTAATTAAAGCAGGAAAAATGAAAACAAACCAGAGACCAAATATGAAACGAGTTCACTCCCTGTTTATAAACACAGGGGGAATATTTTATACTCGCTGCCTTTTCTCAGATATTACTCTGTTAATTTGGCCGGTCAACATATGACACAATAAATAGTGGGAGAAACTGTCTTAATAAAAGCATCCGTGCTCGGGCTGTCATTCTGGAGTGACTTCCTCAGTTGAACAGAATCATTGTGTAGGAGGCAGTGAGGGAAGACATCCTGTGTGAACTCTGCGAAGAAACATCTCTCAGAATGGAGTACTCTCCACAGGTAATTAAAGCTTTGGAAAGATGTGCTCAGAATGAAGTCCAAGGCCTGGAATTCATCAGATGAAAAGAAAGCTGAAAAGCAACTTAAGAACACATAACCTTACGCGTTATCTCAATGTGATTTTACTTACTTATTTCCCATATCCAAAGCAAACACGAGGTTAAGATTTTAATTTAGAAAAGGTAGAAAAGATAAGATGAAGACACAAATTAGCGAGTGTACAAGACCTAGGCCAGAATGTTTATATACTTGTTGGCAATGGGCCATAAATGGCGCTTTGAGCTTTCTAGAAACCAAAATGTAAAAGGTAACATGTCCGGCCACAATTCATAATATTACGAAGATGCAAAGGAGTTTGGAAGAAGCACTAATTTTCTGTCATCAAAACACAAGACCTTTGGCCCTGTCTCTTGCTTTCTATTGATTTTTCACAGCTACTCAGGAAACAGATACTGTACAATTCAAATATCCTCATCTATCTCCCTGTAAGAGTCACTATACCATGCTCTATGGCACAATATTGGTAAGCTTCCATCACTGTAGTTTAAGGGTACGGAGCTTAAACCCAATTTTTTTCAAAAGCAATTTCACATACACTAAAATTATTTCATAGTGTTCAACTCCACTGAAACAAAAACACAACCACTGCCCCTCTATAGTGAACACATCTGTACATGGGGCACACATACCTGTGCACCGCACACCTCTACAGAGTCACCACCACTCTGCAGTGGATACATCTGTGCATGGGACACTCATTCTGTGCACTGCACACATCTACGGAGTCACCACCACTGCCCCTCTACAGTGGACACGTCTGTGCCTGGGACACACATGTCTGTGCACTGCACACGTCTACGGAGTCACCACCACTGCCCCTCTACAGTGGACACGTCTGTACATGGGACAGACACGTCTGTGCACTGCACACATCTACGGAGTCACCACCACTGGCCCCCTACAGTGGACACGTCTGTTCACGGGACACACATATCTGTGCACTGCACACGTCTACAGAGTCCACTTGTGCCCAGAAACCCACAGTGAAGGAGAATGGTACATTTAACTTTTCAGCAGTTCTATTAAGAGATGGTTTAAGTTAAACCACCCTATTAAAAAATTGGGCAAGGAATCTGAATTGTTGTTTCTCCTAAGAAGAGTTGGCCAAGAGGTATATGGAAAAGGGGCTCAAGTTATGAGTTATGAGGCAAATGCAAATCAAAACCACAGGTGATACCATCTCACCACTGTCAGAATGGCTGTGACCAAAAGGTAAGAGATATGAGTTTGGTGATGATGTGCGAAAAGAAAACCCCGTACACTGTTGGTGGGAATGTGAACTGTACAGTCACAGAGAGAACATCACGTGATTTCCTAAAACAACTGAAAGCACAGACATGGGATACAGCAATCTCTCTTCAGGGTATTTACCCAAAGTGAATAAAATGAGCGCCTATGTCCACGCCTATGTTCACCACACTATTATGCGTAAGACACGAGATATGGGACCAACCGAAGTGCCCAATTACCGACAACTCAATAAAAAAATTGTGGTACACACACAGACAATAAACTATTAAGTAGCTTTAAAGAAGAAAATCTGACTATTTCCAACAAGGATGAACACGGGGGATGTCACGCTAAGAAGCCAGACACAGTAACACAAATACAAATGGTCTCTCTTATATGTGGAATTAAAACACAAAAATGTCATGCGACTTAAATTGTAAAGTAAAGAAGAAGTTTTAAAAAGACATGTATAAAAGGAAAATGGTACCAGATTAAGAACATGAATAAACAGTCCATCAGAAACCAGTAATAAAATGAATTTTCTGGACCGTCTATGTATTAATAGCCTGCAAGTCAAAGGCTTAAGGTAAAATGGATCCTGCAAAAGCATTAGGATGGTTTAGCAGACCACCCCCTATGCTTTGGTTTTAAACTATTATTCTATGAAGTTAGTCTCTATTTCTGTCTTATTGATAGGAAAAGCCTCAGTGTGGGTGTAATACAAAAGCCTCCCATGGTGACATATAAATCAATAGTCCAGCTTGAACTATGGTTTTATTCAGTCCAGCTCAGTCCAGCCACTTCCTACCGCATGCCTATGTGTTAGATCCCACAGCATATTCAGAAACACACGGCTATAGACACTGAACTTGAGAACATGTGATCTGGTCCAACAGAATACACATGGGAGATACGTAGAAATGGAAAGAAAAGAAAACCCTCCAACACCAAGCAGAGGCAAGCAAGTGCCTTACAGAAGACCTAGAGTGCTCTGAAGATTCTTAAGACAACACATCCTTGTGGGAGGGAGGTGTTGCTTAGGATAAGTTTCTAAGATGAATGAAGATGACCTAGAGAAGGAAGAGCAGAGGGGAACGGCCAAGAGATAGTAACGTAAGTAACTTGTGATACACAGTCAGGGAACATCAAGCAGCTTGTTCAGGTAGAGTTGGGAAAGCGAGGCCACACGGCAGTGGTCATGAAGGCCGTGGGGAAGAGACTGTACCGCATGTGGTAGAGAAATGGCTGAAGACTTTAGATCTCATGACCACATTTGTTGATCAACTTCTTCCTCTTCCCTAGTGTTTCTGTAACTGTAGAAACTTTTAGAAAGAAAAACTAATCAGGAAACACTAACTGAAAAGGATACATATTTTCTACATCTCTACGTGAGAGCATCTGATTCTCGCAGAGAAGAAGCCTGTTTGGAGCACCTTCCACTAGTAAATTTTGTTCAAGCACATTCTCCCTGAGAAGAGACTGTTTCTGAAGACCACAGTCAACAAATATATAAACTGCCCTGAGTATAACTCCCAACTTTTATGGACTATCCATGAATGAAAAATTTAACTCTGATACAAATGTTCTACACCCATTTATCTCTCAGTCCAAACTTTCTTACCCAACCACAAGCTTCAACTTCTATCTATTTCTAAAGGAAAAAAAGACACTCTTACATTTCATATTTAAAAATTTTGTATTGCAGTCACAAGCCATTGATTGATAAAAACAATTAACTTGTCTTTGTGAAAAACGCTCCACGTCAATTTTATAGAAACTATAAACTTGAATTAACCCGCTGTCATAACATTTTGCTCCAGGAATATAGGTAAACAGAAACTTTACACTAGTATCTCAAATGGGGCACTCCCATAACAAATTCTACAAATCAGTAAGATTTCAAACCTAACTGTTTAACGTCAAGGAAAGCATAAAATAACAGAAAGATATCAAACCAGAGAAAGAACTAAAATAAGCATAAGTGATATGCTAAACAGAAACTACTTCCTTTTAGAATATGTCTGTATTAGACAAGAGACGATATAAGAAATTAACAGTTTCTCTGCCCTCTGGTGGCAATAAAATCGACTGCAGCATTTACTAAAGTAAGGCAATAATAAAATGTCCCTATTTGGGTAAAGATTTTTTTCCCCTGTACCCAAATATAATAAAAATACTGATTGATACATGCCAAACTTCAAGACTGTTGGCTATTTCTTCCAGTATTAAACTTTTTAATAGGTTTTAAAAAAAAAAAAAATCTTTTTGTTTCACCTTGCTGTTTTTGTTTATTTTTGTAGGATGATCATTTCATTCTGAGATTGTTTCATAAAAACACATGTAGACTGATGTCCAGGAAAGAAGATACTTTGTAATACAGTCTCCTGAATTTTTCCAACAAATTGAAACTATTCACTTTTTTACTCATTCCTGTAAATGTATGGGTTTCTACAGCTTCCCCCCACCCCCTGGAAATAATAATTAGTTTAAAATAACAGTATTTTGATGTGGAACACTGTAGGTATTTTATATTCTCCAAAGCAAAGATTCTTAATTATCTGGCCAATCTTACAGTAGGGGAATTTCATCCTGAATTTCAGTATTAGGAATAGCCAATGTATTGAGTGTGCACATACATAGGTACAGTGTATGTACACAGATATAGTCATATATACTTTCCTCAGTAATATTATAGCTGTGTGTGTACTTTTCTCAGTGACATTTTTGCTGAAAATGTTAGAACAATGAAGATTTGCTGACCTTTCATTTTTTATCTTTTACTGTAAATGTATCATTTACTGTCTGTGCCAAAGAACTTTCTAAGCACCTGGGGATGCATTTTGCACACACATCCTTTTAATCTCCTTTATGATAAATTGCTTTCTTTAAGCATTATTTATTCCATGAAAATGTCCATAAAAATTACTGTTGCACCTTTTTAATAACTGTGTTGTAGTCTAGCAACCTAAAACTGTTATTTTTTCAATCTATGAAATGTATCACAGGAATAGACAGAAGGTGTGGTCTACTGACATAGTGAATCCGTGTCCACAAATGCACAAGGATCATAGGTGACAACACGGATCCACACCCAGCAAATCTGCACTCGCTCAGCTTTAGAAGTGTTGTCACCACGTCGGCCCCTCCTGCACCCACCCCCCACACACCCCTCCAATCTTAAGTAAGAACACAGGGTCAGTATGAGCATCCTGTGTAAAAATTTACACGAGGGACAGACTCAGTGTTTTGATTATCTTCTAGGTCCCACCTTGGTATGCTTCCTTTCTAGGATTTCCTTCAAGAGTCACCTCGCCTGGCATCCATCCCCAGGGGCCCCTCCCAGCCCTCCATCTGGGACTCCGTGTTTGTTACTAGGGATGCTGCACGCTGGCTGGGAAACCACTTGCCCTCCCTCCGCTCCCAAAATTACACACACACACCCCAAAACAGGAGCAAATGGTTGTCTTAAGCACAAAGTTTTCCTTTCTTTTTTGCTTTTCCAAGTGTTTTTTGCTCATTTCTCCTCCTCTCAAAGTCTACCAAGTTCACGATTTTCTACCAAGATCTTTGTCTGTTTCCTCGCTGAAGGGCAGCGGCGGGGAGCTGACACCGGGTTGCAGCAGGCAGGGTGCCTGTCTCGCCCCTGGCGCGGCTCCGCACAGGATGCACACCTGGCCGCAACAGCTGGGAGCAGGAGGCGCAGCCACTGGGTGCATGCTGAAGCTCGGGATATTTACACCTGTCAGTGAAACAGGCTGCCGGGGGACGCTGGATCCAGGGGTTGGTGCCCAGAGGCGCACCCGCCCCCACTTTTCTCACTTCTTGCCCACCTCAGTTCTGACCACATCTACCCGCCCCACTTCCAGCTTCCAGCGCCCAGCCCTGCCCCAGTGGGAGAGCTGGCGAGAATCTCCTGGAGGAGGAAGGTGCAGCCACAGGGAATTCTCTCCTGCTGAGGGCAGCCTGTAATCCCCGGCTTTCCCCACGCACTCGCTGGGGTTATCCAGCAGTGTGGGAGGAGGAGCTGGAGAGGAGACAGCCTAGACATGCCAGCTCCTGGGCGAGGTTTGCTCTCTCACACCGGAGCCACACTTGCGGGCAATGATGGTACCACCCCTGCCACCCAGGGGGGTAACCCAAGAGCCTCAACAACACCCCCCAGCCCTCAGCATCCGTCTCTACTCAACCTTTCTCCCCATTTGGGAGGCCTAAGTGCCTAGTTTACCCAAAAGCCAACTGCAATAACTTTCACAAGGGCAGACGGATGAGACGGGGGTGGACTGGGAGTGAGGATGCCCAGGAGGTCTTCAGCAGGGCGTAAAATCAACAAGCGAAAGTGCATCTTACCATGGACTTGGTTTCCAGGCTTCCCTTCGGCGAACTGAAACCCGTCCATTAAAAAGTGGCAAAGCAACACAACTCCTGCAGCAGCCAGGTCGGCCCTCGGGAAGCTCGCCATGCCGCCGTCGCCACCTCCCGCCTGGCCCCCGCCAGTCCTTCCTGAGCGCTCGGTCCTCCGGGACTCCCGCGGGAAATAGGGGCGACGCGGCCCAAAGCTGGCTAGTGGTCTCCGCGAGACCCCCAGGCCTTGGTAAGTGTCGCTGGGATTTCACACCGCAGAGGCGAGAGGAGGAAGAGCGGAGCGCCAGCAGGAGCGCAGCCCCCTCCGGACCTCGCTCTGCAACTTGCCACACTCGCAGCCCTCACCCACACTGCACAACCACCGCTGGGAAGAAAGGCCAGTCACAGCTAGAGCTCGCGAACTGTGGGTTCCCTATGGTGGCAGCGCCACCCCGGTGCCCGCAGACGGTGACTTCCGAGCCCCAGCGATGCGCTCCACTGGGTTCAAAACAGATCTAATTCCACACACAGCGCCGCGGCCACCTCCAAATCCAACAGGGCTGTAGACTCTGAAGGAACTTTCCTCAGTGCGGATGGCCTCGGCAGGAGGTTTAGGTTTGTGGGAAGGCTTGTGGGCTCACGAAACCCCTCGGACAAGTTTTTCTTTTTGGTCTGATGTTGGGCGCGCGTCCTTCTTCGCAGCCGTAGGGATGGGCAGCCCCAAAGAGCAGAGCCCTGGAAAGGTTCGGGCTGCAGCAGTCTGAGGTTGGAAGCCAGGAAAAAATGTGTTTGGAAATAAAAAAAAAAAAAAAAAAAAGCAAGAAAGAAAAAACTAAGAAAATGAGACTGAACCCTACCAAGGGAGGGCTCCTCCAGGCCAAGGAGGAGGCGGCCCCAAGCCCCGCCGAGCCCCGGGAGTTTAGTGGCGGAGGAGGCGCCGCCGTCGCCGCGCTCCCCCGCGCTCCTGCTCCACACTTTGGGGAGGGAAGGCAGCTCGCAATTTGCCAGATCCGCCGCTGCACCCTCCTCCCTCCTCCCTGTGCCCTCCCCCTCGCTCCTCCAGGCTTCTCCCACCTTCCTCCCAGAAACCGGCAGCCAGCACCGACCTGTCCAATGGCTGCGCTTTCCTCGGGGCTGGCAGCGAAGTCTCGGACAGACTAGGCTGGGGGAGCCCGGCAAGGGGGACTGAGAGGGCAACTCCAGCTCCGCGCGTGCCCCGCAGCCGGCGGCCCCGAGCGCAGGGAGAGGAGCCGAGCCAGGGGAGCCGGGAGGGGTGCGCGGGGCGGCACCGGGGCGCCATCCCCGCACCGCACCTGCGCACGCCCCGCGCAGCCCTGCCCGCCGCGCCGCACCCACCTGGCTCCCGGCCGGACCGTGGGTGGGGGCCCGGGAAGGGGGGCGGACTGCGGCGGGGCCGGCCCCAGAGCGTGCTGCCCGCGGCAGGGTCTCCCCGGGCGGGCGCTAACGGGTTAAGCAGAGTTGGCTCTGCCGGGAGGGCTGGTCTGGCGGAGGTTGGGGAGTGGGGGGAGCGAACCAGAGCCCGTCGGGAGGGAGACGGGACCCCAGACCCGCGCAGGGCGGCAGAGGGTAGGGCGCCGCGCTGTGGTCCCGCGCCGCCGCGGCTTTGTGAAGTGACAGCGGGAGCGAAAGCGAGAGTTTAAAGGAACAGGAGGCCCACAGAATCTCCTACGGCTTTAACTGGCGTTCGCTGCTAGTTTGTTTTTATTTTTTCACCTAGCAAAGCAACTTCGGCATTAACCCTTTCCGGCCGGCCCTCTCGTTAGCTTGCATCTTATTTTGCATACAGTTAACCTCATTTTAAAGAGATAAAAACAAAGGAAAGCAGCAAAGCATTTTGGTGGAAAGTACAGATTCCAGGGCCAGACTGCCTGGGTTGGAATTCACGTCCCCACACTAAGCAATTTATTTCATGGCAGACTCAGTTCTCCATCTATCAAAGGGAAGAATGATAGTAACTAGGAACGTTCTTATAAGCTCGCTGCAATTAATTAAATGAGTTAATACCGTATGACTTTAAAAAATTAGAACACTGCCTACCACAAAGTACAAGGCTTTGTTTCTTGCAGAGGAAGAAAAGTCGGAGACCTAAATCAAATAACAAATGAGTGTGTGTTCTAAATTCCAAAGGCTCTGTCTGCCTGGTCCTGTCCCTTCCATTCCAGGCGCCCAAGACTTTATGGGTGCTGTGAGTGACTTGTCACAAAACCCGCTAGAGTGGATCTGGATAGCCAATCACTTCGCCAAATCTGGTGCCCAAAGAATAGCTCTTTCATGGTAAACAGAAAATATAACAGGTTTTCCCTAATCTGACACTCAATTTGCTCATTTTCTAACAACAAATATACACATCAAAACACTTAAATACATCGTGTCTACACCCTGGATAATGCCAACACCTGCCCTCTCTCTTGAAGTTTCTCCCAACTGGTTGATTTCTTTTTCCCCACCAAACTTACGAAACCTACTTCTTTTACTTCTGCTAACCTAGGAGTGTTTATGCCCTATGTAATGATACATGTGAGTGCCTTGGATATACATCTACTTAACATCAAGTTTGAAAACTGCTCATCAAAACTTGATTATACAGTTGCCCCTGGAACGACAGAGATTTGAACTGTCCACTTTCATGAGGACCTTCTTCCATCTCTGCCACTCCTGAGACAGCAGGTTAATCCCTCCTCTCCCTCCTCTTCCTGCTCAAGATGAGGATGACAAGGACAAAGACCGTTATGAGTAGCAAATATATTTTTTCTTATTTCTCTTAACATTTTTTTCTAGCTTACTTTATTGTAAAAATGTAGTATATAATATAGATAACATACAAAATACGTGTTAATTGTGCATATTATCATAGAAGCGTCCAGACAACGATAGGCTATTGATAATTAAGGCTTTCGGAAGTCAAAAGTTATATGTGGATTTTTGACTATAGCAGTGGTGCGGGCAACCTAACCCCAGTTAGTCAAGTGTCAACTGTAGCTTACTTAATCGATAATGATTTTTTTTGTCTGCGGCCACAGTGAAGTCGCTACCTCATGAATCTATGTGGGAAGCTTCCCAAAACATTCTGTACAACTCCAATCCCCACTATATTGAAAATGATGAGGAACCCAGCACAGAAAACATCTCCAGAAAGCATCTTTCTCTTTAGCTCTTCAGCAAGGTCATTTCTCTTGCTTTCACCGTAGAAAAAAATGGATGTTTCTTCTTTCTCTGAGAAGGAACAAGTCCCCATTCCTCTCCACTGTGATTTCCTTCTTTTCTTCATGGCTATGTGCACCATTGCAGGGATCTTTTCCTTGTTGCTTATTGACAGCAAAGCTTTGTCCTCCTGATTGAAGTTACATACCTTTTTTTAAGTAGAAATTTGATGCCAAAAATTACGAGGAGCTAAAAGATACCTCAGTGTCCTTCTGGAGAGACTTTTGTACGACTGCCTATCTGACTGTGGCTGCTTCCTTCTACTGCTTTATTCCTCTCTTGATACTGTTCTGAGGAGCTGCAGGCATATAGAAAATAAGTACTTAGGTGTGGGAGAAAGTGCAGCTGAGCCAAAATCAATGCTTGATGACTTGATGTTCAGAACTAAGAAAGAGCATCATTGTAATAAACTCGAGCTTGGATAATTAACCTTAAATGTCAACCAGTAATTATTTGTAAAAATATATTTTGCCTTTACACAGTAGCAAGAAATAAATAAAAATGTATGTAGGACACTATGTACAGAATAAAATGGAAAAAGTTGATTACTCATGTAACTATGGCTAAAATTGTATATTTTATAGCCTAAATTATTTACGTTTGCCATATACATTTCACCACAATAGAAGTGTCTATTTCAATTCTGCAATGACAAATCAAGTCTTTGTGGGAAAAGTTTCATTTTTCCTCTGACATCAGCAGGGGACTCTAATTAGAGGGGGTCTATTTACTCTAGATATAGGAATATTAAAAGAATTGCTGGTTCTTTTACCCATGGCATAATTCTGGCCAATTTCTCCAGGAGTAAATGAATCAAGAATTGCGAATGAGTAGCACCTGGGTTCTTTGTCCATGGCAGAGATATGGAATTCGCAGGACAAGGTCTCCTTTAAGAGCATGTGTCAGAATCATTCTCAACAACATACAACACGGGGCAGACCTCAGCATCTGAGTGGTTATCTATACAAATTTCTAATCTGTTTGCAATGCCTACTCTCCACTAAACTTCAGAGAGATTTTTTACACATTCCAAGCGCTAAACTATCTGTATAGATGTACTTAACAGTTAACTATCTCTTCTCTCCTCAGGCTTTAACAAGGTTGTGTTTCCTAGGATCTGTCCAAAATGGAAAGTTGGCTAACAGGATGCTCAAGAAGACAGCATGGAGAAAACTGAGATGCAATACAGGCTGCAGAGTACTCAGCTGTTATTTTAATATTTTCTTAAAAATATTATTTCAGGAAATGGTTTTTGCCCATTTCAACTATTTGTTAAAAACTTCTTCTACAATTGCTGTCAGATAACTAGAAATTGCTATTAGTGAATTGCTTTTATTCAGTCCTAATATTATGACCTTTCCTCTTGGGCTATCAGATTTCCTCTCCCTCCTCATTTGACAGGGCTAATTTTTTGACCTCTGATGCACAAGTACAAGACTCATTTGTTCATCTTGGCTGACCTGCTCTCAGAATAAACTAGGATTTTATTGTACTACTGATGGATATTTCGGTTTCTTGTCTGTTATTGTTTTAAGTAGAATATGTTATCAATAGGGTATTTTGAATCAAATTAGCATTAAAAAATTCACCTACCAGTAAATATTCTTTTTATCAAGAACTTTAACATACAAGAATACTTAATGTCTTTTAGCCTCATATCAAGGCTATATTTACTGTTTAGATGAAATTAATAGGTAGATTCATAATGAAATAATATCCTGCATTAAAATGCCATACATGGTTATACTGTCTATACTGTCTTCTTACTGAGTCTTAGTAAGCTAAAGTGCTTTTAACTCATGCTTCATATGGAAAAGTAGAAAAAATATGAAACTCAAAGTAGTAGGAAAGAAAATACGTTTCTTTAAAGTGAAATAAAATCAAACACTACATTCTTAAGAAGGGTAGGGACAATCTTAGATTCGTTTTAAAATGGTAACAATGGGTCATGGAAACATAGGCCTTATTTCTAAATTGGACTCAAAGGTAAGTTAAATTCCTGCACTTTGTAAAAAAGAAAGGAAATTAAGGGAGGGAGGAAGAGACAGGAAGGGATGGAGAGAGGGATGGAGGCAGAGAGGAAGGAAGGAAGGAAGGAAGGAAGGAAGGAAGGAAGGAAGGAAGGAAGGAAGGAAGGCAGGCAGGCAGGCAGGCAGGCAGGCAGGCAGGCAGGCAGGCAGGCAGTGAGCAAGTGCTTAGCAAACATTTAGTGAATTAAAAAATGAAATAAAAATATGAAAGAATATGCTGTACAATGCATAGTAATGGAGCAGATGGAAAAGTTCTCAAATGTTTACCCTTGGGGGCATAATTGTCAGCCTTACATCCCATCTAGATTTTTCTGAACTGATGAGTATATCTAAACCACAGGAAATATGTCTCATGGGTGTCAGCAGAGGAGAAGCTGTCCTTCTCAGAGCCCCTGGTTGAGGATGTCCCTCTGAGCACAGATCCCAGGGATTGTGCATGGTCTGCAGAATGCACACACAGGCCCCACCACAGCTGGGCTGGCTGATGGCTGCACTGCCTTGCCTTTCCCCACCTTGCACTCCTTTTGTGTTCTTTTGCCCACTAAATTTCCTCAATGTTTATTTCCATCTTTACTATATGAATTTTTTTAATGAGATGTAATTTACATAGCTTAAAATTCACCCTTGTAAAATAACAATTCCATGGCTTTTAGTACACTCACAAAGTGGTAAAAATCCAAATGATGTCATTCCAGGTTTCACCCCCAGAAGAAACCCCATACACATTAACAGTCACTCCTGATACCCTTTCCCCCTCAACCCCTGGCAAACATTAATCTACTTCCTGTCTGTAAATCAGCCTGTCCTGGTGATTCATGTGAGTGGAACCATACAACATGTAGCCTTTTCTGTCTGAATTATTTTTGTTTAACATGTTTCCAAATTCTTCCCTGCTGTTGCAGGTATCCGTACTCTACTACTATTTTATTTCAAATAATACTGCATTTCATTGAATAGAAATTACTACAGAATAATTATGAATAAAAAATTAAACACATCAGTTATTAGACATTTGGGTTGCTCCCATTTTTTGGCTATTATGAATAATGCCGCTATGAAATCCGTGTACATTTTGTGTACACATGTCATTATGTTTAAATCTGTGAGGAAATGACAACATGTTTTCCACAGTGGCTGCACCTTTTACATTTCCAACAGTATATGAGGGATCCAACGACTCTTCTTCCTGGCAAATACTTGTTACTTTCCTTTTTTTTTTTTTTTTTTAATTTATAATCATTAGAGACGGTATGAAGTGTCTTTGTTTGCACTTATCTGATGACTAATGATGTAAGCATCTTTTCATGTATTTATTGGGCCTGAAAAGAGTCTAAACATTGTGTCATTTTTTAATTTGATTGTATCTTTATTGTTGAGTTGTAAGAGCTCTTTACATATTCTGGATGCTAGATTATAAAATTTAGAATTATTTAGATTTAGATTATAAAATGTATGAATTGCAAATATTTTCTTTCATTTTGTGGGTTGTTCTATCACCTTCTTAATAGAGTTGTTTGATACACATGTTTTTATTTTTATAAAGCCCAATTTATATATTTTTCTTTGGTAACTCCTGCTGTAAGTGTCCCGTATAAGAAACTCATGCCTAATTCAGAGTTACAAAGGTTAACACCTGTATTTTCTTGTTAGAACTTTACAGTTTTAGCTTTCAATTCATTTTGTATAAATTTCTGTATACAATATGAGGAAAAGTACCAAAATTATTCTTCTGCATGTGGATATACAGTTGTCTCAGGCATCTGTTGAGAACACTAAATGATGTCATTGAATGATCTTGGCACCACTGTTGAAATTGGCCATAGATATATAGGTTGATTTCTGGACTCTCACTTCTATCCCACTGATCAGTATGTCTGTCCTTATAGTAGCACTACAGTGCTTCGGTTACCGTAGTTTTTGGTAAGCGTTGAAATAGGGAAGTGTGAATCCTCCAATTTTGTTCTTTTTTAAGATTGTTCTGGCTATACTAAATTCCTTGCATTTTCATGTGAATTGTAGAATCAGCTTGTTCATTTCTGCAAAAAAAAAAAGCTGTTAGAATTTTGAGCAGGATTACACTGAATCTGTAGGTTAAATTGGAGAAGACCGCCATCTTGACACTATTAAGTCTTCCAATCCATCAATGTGGATTATCCTTGCATTTATTTCTTCCATAATTTCATTTAATATTGTTCTGTGGTTTTGTGGTTTTAGTGTCCTGGTCTTGCACTGCTTTTGTTATATTTATTCATAAAGACAGGGTGACCATACAGAATTGACCACTATTTTAAAATTGCACATGAACTTTATGGCCACCCTATATTTTCTCCTTTTTGATGCCATTAAAAATGACATTATTTTCTTAATTTCATTTCCATATTTTTAATGTCTGATGCATTAGTTTTCTAGGGCTGCCCCAAGACTCCAGAGTGGCTTAAACACTCAGAAATTTATTTCTCAAGTCCGTGTCCCCCACCTCCCTCCGTGTGTGCGCACGCAGGACCGGGTCCCCGTCTCCCTCTGTTTATGCGCACGCCTGGTGGTTTCGTTTTTGTCCAGTTTTGCTCTTCTCATCAGGATACTGGTTGTATTAGATTATGAAGCACGATAATGGCGTAATTTTAACTTGATGACATCCTTAAAAACCCAGGCTCCAAATACAGTAACAGTCTGAGGTGCAGGGACTTAGGTCTTTAACATCAGAATTCGGGGAGGGATGTTAATTCAGCCTCTATTCTAACAGACAGAGATACAACTGATTTTTGTTTATTGGTTTTGCATCCTTGCATCCATCTCACTGCACCCGTTTATTATCTCTCATAGTTTTTCACACGTGTGAGCATTCTGTAAGGTTTTTCATAGGTAAGATTCTTATCTGCAAATATAGTTCTTTACCTTCTTTTCACATCTAGACTGCTTTCCTTTTATTTTCTTGGCTAATTGCCTTGGTTAGGACTTCCAGTACAATGTTGAATAGAGGTGTTGAGAAAGGACAGCTTGTCATGTTCTTGATCCTATAGAGAAGGTTTTTACTTTCATCACTGAGCATCACGTTAGCTGTGGAGTTTTCATTGATGCCTTTTATCTGGTTGAGCAAGATTCCTTCTATTCCTAGTCTGTTGAGTATTTTTGAAACCACCTTTATAAATTGAAGAAGGGGTACAAGGCAAGAACTAGAGTAAGAATCCCCAAAACTCTTTGAAGGAAAATGCCTAGCTAAAGTAGTGAATAATGAAACTCTGCGAAGGAACAGGCCTAGATAAAACAGCGATAATTAGCTACTGTCCTGTCCCCTTGTTTGCTTGATAATACTCACTGTCCTTTCCTTTGCTTCTCTCTGATTACTCCTCGAGAAAGCACAGGTAGGAACTGCAAAGATGTTTCATCTTTCTCCATCAGTAACATCACCTACTGGGAACCTAGGGCTAGTTGTTGAAATATCTTCTGGTCCTGCCTTCCAGTGGATTGACTGAGTCTCTTAGAGCAAGAAAATGGCGCAACTGGTGTTGGACCCCCACTCAAGGAACTGCATTCCAGGGGATTGGTTGACCCACTCAGACCGCCCACCAAAATGTCTTTTAAAAACCATCTCTAAACATATTAGAGGAAGGAGATTTGAGAAATCTCTCATCTCTCTGCTCAGCGCTATGGGGAATAAACTCCTCTCCTGTAAACTCTGCTGTCTGTGGACATTGGCTTCTTCTTGGGTAAAAGGAGGCAGATGAACCTGCCTGAATGGCAACAATTTCATGACAAATGGCTGTGGGATTTTGTCAATAAGATTTGAGCGCTTATTTCCTTTATGCTATTGGTATGGTATATTACAGTCAATTTTGGTATGGTGAAGCAATCTTGCATACAAGAGATAACTGCCACTTAGTCATGGGACATAATCTTTTTTCTAAGAAACTAGATTAATTTTCTAGTATTTTGGGGGGAAACTTTTGCATCTATATTCATAAGAGATATTACTTTGAATTTTTCTTTCAGGTGATGTCTGGGTCTACTTTTAATATCAGAATAATATTGGCTTCATAAAATGAGCTAGGAAGCATTCTCTCCTCTCCTATTTTTTATAAGAATATAAAGAATTGGTATTAATTCTTTGATCTTTTGGTAGATTTCACCAGTGAAGCCATCCGGTTATGGGCTTTATAGGGGGTAGGGTGGAGTTCTTGATCATTAGCTCATTTTTTTACTTTTTATCCATCTATTCAGATTTTTATTTCGTTTTTAGTCTGTTTGTGTCTTTCTAGGAATTGAGAAAGTCCACTTGTCTACTTGGCTAGCATATAATTGTTTATAATATTCTTGTCTACTTTGCTAGTATATAATTGTTTATAATATTCTTTTATAATAAGTTTTGTTCCTGTAAGGTTGGTAATGCCCAGTTTTCCATTTCTAATAACTTGGGTTTTTTTTTTTTTTAATCAATTGAAGTAAAGCTTTGCATCAGTGAAAGAACTAACTTTTGGTTTTGTTAACATTCATTATTGTTTTTCTATTCTCGGTTAAATTATTCCTCCTTCAATCTGTATTGTTTATTTCCTTTTATTATGTTACTTTCTTTTCCTAGTTTCTCAAGGGGGAACGTTTGGTTACTGATTTTATGTCTTTCTTCCTTTTAATTTACACATTTATAGTTATAATTATCTTTCTGAGCACTGTTTTTGCTGCATCCCAAAAGTTTTGGTAAGCTATGTTTTCATTCCCATTCATCTCAAAATATTTTCTAATTTCCTTTGTGATTTATTCTTTGATACATCAGTTGTTTGGGAATATATTGTTCAATTTTTACACATTAATGAATTTCTAAAATTTCCTCTGTTATTGACTCTTAACTTCATTCCACTGTGGTCAGAGAACATAGTTCATATCATTTTATATCAGTACATTTTCTGATACTTGTTTTATTGATTACTGTATATACTCCAGTGTAAGCCGACCCGAGTATAAGCCGACCCCCTTAATTTTACCCTAAAAACTGGGAAAACCTAGTGACTCAAGTATAAGCCAAGGTGGAAAATGTAGCAACCAGTGGTAAATTTCAAAAATAAAAATATATACCCCCCCAAAATTACAATAATTGAGGAATCACTAGGTTAAATGCTTTTCAATATTTATTGCTAAAGAAAAACTGTAAACTAGCAACAACAACTTTAAAACTTTAAATAAAGTGCAGAAAACCGTAGCTTAACAGGTAATCAAGCTGTGGGTTATATAGTTGTGGGTTAAATAGTT
>CAUYPK010155026.1:0-90696 GCA_963574355.1 Loris lydekkerianus | reverse complement strand
ATCATGGGGCACCATACACTGGTTTTATAGACCGTTTGACACATTTTCATCACACTGGTTAACATAGCCTTCCTGGCATTTTCTTAGTTATTGTGTTAAGACATTTACATTCTACATTCACTAAGTTTCACATATACCCTTGTAAGATGCCCCGCAGGTGTGATCCCACCAATCACCCTCCCTCCGCCCATCTCCCCCCTCCCTCCCCTCCCTTTCTCACTTCCACCTATTCTTGGGTTATAACTACATATTAATCTGGAACCAATCATCTTCTTTCTAGCCATAAATCTGTCAATTCATCAAGAATTTCCTTTGTAAATTTTATTTTTAGGTTTTTCTTCCTGAAGTCATTAATTATGGCAATAAAATGGAAGAAAACTTATCATGTAAGGCAGAGTTCTTAGTCAGTAATTTTAAGAGTTTCCATTGGTACGATCAAAAGACTTTTGAGGCCTTAATATATGTATTACCTCCTCCTTCAGAAGTTTATTATAAATTCAAAGGAAAAGCCACCTATATACATTTCATAAAGAAAGCAAGAATAGGAAATAATGCTTGATTCAGAAGTGAAGGAAGGAGCACTAGCTTAGGGCAGAAAAGCTCTGTGTGGCAGGAGTCGTGAAGAAGAGCTTCACGGCTATGTGGAAATTAGCTGGTCTTCAGAAACCCACAGAAAATGGTCAGCAATGAGTCAATCACCCAAACGTGAACTGGACCATATGCAACATGTACTCTGGGTTAGCATCCAAATGCTTATAGTTGCAAGAAAGATATTACACCATGTCAGGTGTAATAAGCACATGAAACATAGATTTATGTACTCGAAAATACTCTAAGCTGTAAAGAAAATTTGTTGGAAGAGGGACGGTGGGGTATATAGAGTGTTGAAAGAGAGGTAGGAGTGCCAATTAAAATACTTCTAAAATGTGTGTGAAATGCTGCCAGCAATAAAGTCTATTAGTAGAAGACATTGTATTTCCCATGTGGAAAAGTAAACATTTTTTTTTTTTTTTTATTTGCTCTTTGAATAAAGATCTAAATAGGGCATCATTAAAAATTGCATTTTTGGATGCTTCTCATAGTATAATGCTTACTTCAGACCAGCTTTTCCACTGAGGACCAGAAAACTCAACAAAGTTAAAAATACGTGTATCTTTATGTATCTACACGTCTGTTATACACACACAGAGAGACACATACGTCTGCTTCAAGGCATTGAAAAGTTCACAAGGTAGAGAAGAATAACAGGAAAAACATTCAAAGCCAAAAGGAAACCAGAGAGAGGTAAGTTTGGCATATTGGGCGGTCCTTCCTCTGTCCCTTCGATTTTTTTTTTTTTTTCCCACAAGCGTTGTCTGCTTATTCTTAATCCAGGCTTTGGTTTGAAACCTCAAAGGGCCGTAAGTGCTACGTAGAAATGTATCCTCATAAAGACCCACCTTGCACAGAAGCAAAAACCAATCTTCTCTAGGGAAAATTTTATTGTCCACTATTTCGATTTATCTGCGTCATTTATTTTACACAATAGTCAGCAGTTGTTAATTATTAGGTATTCAAGGTAATATATTGAAAAAAAGTGGAAGGAAAGTGCACGTGTAGGCTTCATGGCAGATTAGAACAAAGTGTGAGGGAAAACAGATGAACCATAAAGTGAAACAGGGAAAAAAATGACAAAAGAGAGAAATGTGTGGAAATACAAGGTGTAAAGGAAAATATTGTAATTTACCTAAACGTAAGTGTCACAGTATAAATCGAAAGTGGGAATTGGGAAGTAATGTTTCAATAGATAATAGCTGAGAATTTTCAAAACTGATGCTGACATATCTGATGAAAAACAGGGCATATTACCTTCTGAGGAGAAAAACTTTGCCTTCTCAACAAAAGCACTCTAGTCAAAGGCCCCAAGATGCCACCTTTAAAATGCACAAGAAGAAATGAAAAGACAGAAAGAATAAATCCGTGGGTAGATAAAATGAATCCATTACACAACAAAATTGACTTTTGGGAGTTAAAATGATGAATGCACTAATATATAAATAAGGAAAGGGGTTAATAAAATGACTGTTCCAAAACGCTAACACTATCAGAAAATTGATGAAAGTAATAATCGTCACCAGAATCCAAGAATGCCTATAAATTTTAATTGTTGGAAAAGCTACAAATATGTTTAACAGGTTAATGTGGAAGAGGGGAGTGAACAGACATATATTTGTTTAATGTTTGTTTTTAATTTTTTTTTATTTTTGTTGTTTAATGCATCTTATCTTTCCTTTGGATTAATCAAGAACGATGAACGCAAAATAAACTCAAAATAATATATAGTGTTTACCAGATTAGATTGTAAAATAAGACCCAACTACATGGTTTAAGTGTAAAGGCATAGCAAGTTGAATGGCAAAGGCTAGAAAAAGATAATCTGTTGCACTTGGCCGTCTACGCTAAATCCATTCAACGAGAGGGCCAAGCTTGTGGGTTCTACGTTCTTACTCCAACTCCACTCTTCATGACAGTCCCTGTCGTGACTCGGCACCTGCTAAGAGTGAACGACTGGAGGGGGGCTTGAAGAGGGACGTCATGAGTGCTAGGAATCTTCTGATTATTGGTCTTGATGTTGCTTATCAGGATGTGCCCATTTTTCAAAATCCATTTAGTGTCTCTATGACTTGAGTACTTTAGTAAACTAGTTAACTTTTTAATTAAGATTTTCCCACAAAGTAAATAGCATGATCAACATTTCTAATATAAAAATAAGTTTTATAGAGATTCTCTATAGCAGAACTTAGAAGATACAGTGTGTGCATCATTGAAAATCTCAAAACTCGAAGCCTTGATGTCAGAAATTGGATCTGTGTGTATTTGACTTAATAAAACAAACAAAAAAAGAAATTGGAACTTCATATCATCATCTTCTAAAGAAGTTAAGAAACTGTTCATTTGCAAGAGTGGGAACTGAGCCCCTATCACCTAACTTTCCCAGGCATGGGAGATGCTGAAATATATCAATATTTTCCTTTGTTGTTGGAGCAAAATGTAAATATTCTGTAACTTCTGGAGTAGTGATTTTCAACTGGTGTGCCATGAGAGGATCTTAGGTGTGCCACAAAGATTTCTTAGGATTATTAATTAAATTCTTCTCAAAACAAAGTCAAAGCACAGTAAGTATACTCTTTCTTTCTTTTCCCTTTTTTTTTTTTTTTTGTTAACATAATTTCAGTGTGCCACAGAAGTTTAACTATAGGTTCAAGTTTGTCATGAGATTAAAAAACGGTTGAAAAACACTGTTCTAGAGGAAAATATCTCTGTTTGTAATTGGAAAGATGTGGACGTTTTCTTCCATGCTTCCTTGCCCTGGGAGAAGTGGTGCCTTATGTTTATATTCTGAGTGTCAGGGATGAATAATGCCACATATTTAGAGTGTTCATCAGAAGCCCAGCCACCATCTGGGCTAAGATCTAGCTGCCTTTATAAATGTTTTGTCAGCTATAATTGAATCCTGTTGAAATATGCATGATGTATGTACGTGGTGGTTTGAATTTTTATGCACAGACCAAATCTTACCTAGCTCTTTGAGGGCAGAAACGAAGGGAAATCTTTTATTGATAAAATAAACCAAACACTTTTACTATTTGTATCTTTACTCTCTGAGCAAAACCTGATACATTTGGTGGCCAGTGATCCCAAATTCACGTCCGTTCAGACCAAGTGAAAAGGGCTGAATTTAACTCAGCTCCTTAAAAGTGTTTCCTAGGCAGAACTCAAAGGGTAAATACATTGGGAGATAGTTTCTAAAGTCTTTATATCACATAAATATGTTTTTAAAAGATTTTGAAACACAGATTACATATTCATGTCGCTGATAATTATATGCTCATATTATCAGTTCATTAAAGCAGCTCATTAGTTTATTCTGAAAGAGTAATTGGTTCAAGTTACTATGAATAGTTAAAAGACATGAAATACGGCTTCCTTCAAGATAAGCAATGGATCTTTCACTGAATCTAATTGGTCCTCCCCACAAACTAATTCAAATTCATGCAGTTTTACTGATGCTGTCCTTAAGAATTCTTCCTTGCTGCCCCAATAAATTACTTTCTCTCCTCTAAATCTATGTCTTCCCAGATATAAACAAATCTAAATGCCCATTTCCCAAATATTTACTAGTTATCCTTCCAAAATCCCTTTTACTCTTCATTCTAATACTTCCCTTTGAAGCCCCACAGAGAACCCTGAACCTCCATGCCAGCCCAGTGCATACATGAAGACAGCTGTTACATCCCTTCAGAGGTTTTACCTTCTATGTTTGGGGTCCGTGCATCAAATATAACAAGCAAGAACACCACTATTGGAATTCTTGAGGCTCTAGTTTCCATAGCAGTGATTGGAAGGCTTGACTTCAATTAAGGCTGTGACAATTTTACTTGTTTATCTCTGCCCTCTTTCTTCTAATTCCCTTGTCATCCTAGCTGATGTCCCAGGTAGTTAGGCATGATTACAATGGGTGTGTTAGGGGTGAGAAAGGTCTCCAAAGACCTGTTTGCCAATCCTATCCCGGCCACTTTGTAACTCCTCCTCCCGGAGGCCCAGTTTTCTCCTGTGTAAAAAAATGCAAATAACCTCTTTACCACCCAAAGTGGTTGAAAGGATGCTTCAAGATAGTCCATACTGCCCAAAGCAATATATAATTTTAATGCAATACCTGTTAAAGCTCCATTGTCATACTATGTTTGACTTTCTAAATAAGCTTCTTGGGTAGCATTTGCTTGGGTTTCTATCACTTTGCTTTAAATTCTCAGTGGTTCTTACTTCAACCAAAATCAAGAATTGATTCCAAAAATACCTAGTAACTCATTTGGGGAGTACCATCTGTAATAAGTTTTTTTTCTAATAAGTTTTCTTTACGTGTTCCTTGGACAGAAAAACCATTTGAAAATGCCTTGAGTGTCACCACAGATGGTTGTATTGACACTTTGACAACATCCATGCCCCAGTTGGGGAAATTCTGCCACCTTTTTTCCTCCCACCTGGTTTGATATCTCCAGTGGCTTCTAGGTCCTAGAGAAAGTTCTAAATCTGTGTGTACACTTAGCATTCATTTGCCAGGTAAACACCAAAAACCCCAGGAAGCACCTGAGAAAATGGTCCTCGTGTGTGCTTTTTTGTCATATTTTCAAATGGGATTGACTGCAAAGGCTCCTCTTTGGCTGAAAGACCAGAATGATGAGATAACAGAGCAGGTGGAACAGTCCAGGGTCGATGAAGTCAGGTCAGAGTCTCTCCTCTTTGCTGAACATTTAGCCAGTGGGACCTGTGTCTGCCAGATGAGGGGAGATGTCAGTTGGTGACAATTTTTCAGGTAGCTTACCATGTCATGCTGCACCCTTTGGACACTAGTTAAGGGCACAGAAGCCTGGTAGCTCCTGACATGAACATGAGTTGACCGCTATGTCCTGACCCCACAGGCCCCCACTCGGAGCCCCCGTCCTGCAACGCCAACTCTATCTCCTGCCCTTCACCCTGCACTTGCAGCAACAACATCGTGGACTGTCGAGGGAAAGGCTTGACGGAAATCCCCGCCAACTTGCCAGAGGGCATTGTGGAAATGTGAGTACCACCCCTCCTTCCTTGGTGAATTCTCCTCTTGGTCCCAGCTGATACCCTGCTAGACTGTCAGCATGTGAACAGTTGTGTATTGGTGCTGACCATTAAAAACACTAGGAACCTCTTCGCTGTCCTTCCAGCTTACCCAGGTAGGATAGCTCAGAGGTCAGGAGCATAGACTTGAGAACAAAGTCTGCAGGCTACAGCCCATGGATGAAACATACCCCCTGCCTGTTTTTGCAAATATAATTTTATTGGAACACCTCCACACCTACTGTGTCCTGTGTGTGGCTGTTCTCATGTGGCAGCATTGAGTAGATGCAGCAGAGGACTGTATGGCCCAGACAGCCTAAAATATGTCTGTCTGGCCCTTTGTAGTGAGTTTGCCAATCCCTGCCCTAGAGCCACACCAATTATATTCTGGCTCTACCATCTTCCAGCTGTGTGACCTCAGGTGAAATAATTTCTCTTTCATCTTTAGCTTTCTCACCTATACTAATGTGATGATTATAGCATTACACCTCAGTGGGTCATCGTGAAAACTAAATGAAATACTGTGTGTGAAGCACTTAATGTACTCCTCAGCACATGGGCAAGTGCTCTCTGGAATGGCAATGTTGGTGGTGGTGGTAAGTAATCAAATAAAGAGTTGATTTCATAGTTAACCACCATCTGAGAACAGGACCAATCTCTTAATCATTTCAAAACTGACTTTTGTCCTCTTAATTAGAGCTCTAGGTAAAAAGACAAAATTGTGCATGCCTATGTGTGTGTGCAGATGTCTAAACTTTTAATAAAATTTGTTCATGTAGCTCAGTCTTTTCCACTCTTCTCCCCATATATTAGAAAATGGTCAGTGTCTCATCCTGGAATGAGTAGAGGGTCAGTCAACACTGACCTCTAGAGCACTCTTTAATTTGCAACAAGTGTTTATTTTCTCTCTGCGCCTTTAGATGGCTTCATTAAAAACATCATCATACATACATGGAACTCTACCAATAGGTAACCCACTGACTCCTTTATTCATTTGTGTATTCATTCAGCAAATATCTATTGTGAACCCTGTGTCCCCGTCATTTTTCTGTGCTTGGAAAGACAGCAATGAATCATATAGACAAATTTCTGCCTTTATGATACTTGCATTTCAGAGGTGGAGAGAATAAATAATAAGCAAAGTAAATTAGAGAATATGTTAGAAGGTGGTGGGTTCCATGGAGAAAAAGGAAGCAAAGGAAGAACTTGAAGTAAGAGAAGAAACAATTGCCTATGCGGAGGAAGAGTATTATAGGGAGTGGGACTAGCATGTGCAAAGGCTCTGAGGCAGGAGTGTGCCTGTGAACCAGAAGGCCAGTGGAGTGGAGTAAACCAACGGGACCATAGCAGGGGATGAGGTCGGGGGGTAACAAGGAGCCAGGTCCTGGGGTACCATAAGGACTTTGGTGTTGCATTGATGGGAGATGGAGGGAAAGCATATGACTTACCCAGTAGCGTCTGACTTTCTTCCTTCTTCATCTACTTTTCCAGCTTTCCTGATTCCCTTTAAAGCTCTCTTCCTAAGCCCCAGTGGACACATCCCCACCCCATGCCATTCTTGGATGCAGAAGCTGGGCAAAAAGACCCCTGTCTGGCTGCTTTCCATGCCCTTGGTGGCCTCCATCCAGCTGTGCTCACAGTCCCCAGTTGTCTTTTCCACAAGCACCAACAGCTCATCCCCCTGGTGTCTCTGTGTGACCCTCCTCAGTCCTCTTGGTCCCTCGCTCTAATTTTGCAGAGGTCTCCCTCTGTGGGATCCACTTAGACTGCACCCAGCCTTCTGCTCCTCCCCAGCTTCTCTCCCTCCTTCCGTTTTTCCTCTTCCCTTTCTGCACTGTTTCCCCTGCATCATTCCCTCCCTCCCTCCCTCGCTCCCTCGTGCGTGCGTGTTGCCCTCTCCCTTGCCCTGCCCACAGTCTCCCCAGCTCACTTCCCACCCATCCCTTTCTCTACCCAGATCACCCTCTGCTTCCTTTGTAGGCAGGTTGGATTTGGCCCTCCCACCATGGATGTCCTGGATAGAATTCCTGCCAGTCCTCACCTCATTGCACGTTCCCCTAGATCCTTGCTTTCTTTCTCTGACCCACCTTCTTTCTTCCCCCCTCCATCTGCCAGATTTTATCTTTTCTCTTTGGCAGCTGCAGACCTTCCTTGGCCAGGTTCTAAACCACAGTCTGATGAAAAGAGGCCAGTCCAGGTAGCCAGGCTATAGCCTGTGACCCCACCCCAGCTCTGATTTGAGGGGCCCAGGCTTGCCTCCTCTTCTCCCACTTCACAGCTAAAGTGCAGAGCTCAGCCCTCTGTGCTAGAGGAACTTCAGATATTCACTTTTTTTTAAATTTCAGATTAAAGTGAACCAGGTCACACTATTTGAATTTGTTAGGTGGAATCCCTCTTGTAGCTATGTCTTGTGTCCAAAAGGCGTGTGGTATAAGCCTACATTGTGCCCATTAGTGGGAGAACTCCAAACTCTCCCTCCTCCCTTTCCTCCCTCCCTTTTTCCTTCTCCTCCCAACTTGAATTGAAATGAGTTTTTCTCCTCTGTGGGCATGAATTAGATCATCTGCTGGCTTCATATTAGTATTAAGTACATTCTTTTGATCCTTTATTTAAAAGAATATGTTTCACCTCCATCCAGCTTAGTATAAAAGATGTAAAGTCTCCATCCTTTTATGGCTGGATAGTATTCCATGGTATACATATACCACAGCTTGTTAATCCACCTGGACATTTTATTTTAAAAGCAATATTGGCAAGCTAGAATATAACTGCCAAAAGGCTGTCTCTGATTATTAGAGTTTTTCCTGATAGGAGGTAAACCAAGAAAAATGTGATGTTTTTCCATTAAGCAAAAATATTCAACTTAAAGGAATGTCCTTAATTTTATGAGATGACAGCCACTGAAGGCAGGCACGTCTGTGTATGTGTTACGTGTAATTATACGTAACTGTTACACGATTATAAATGTATGTGTATTATATAAATATTACAACACACACACGTGTATTGCTATGATTGGCAAAATAAAAGGTTTATAACTATCTAGCCTGTGAAATCCAAATGTTTGGGAATGACCTTCCTAGCTAGAATGTTTTCAGGATAAGCAGGCACAAGCAACAACTGGGTGGCCAAGAGAAAAGACTATGGATTCAGACAGACCCTCAATCTAGCTCTGCCTCTGCCTTATAGCCATTGGCAAACAACTTTTCTGAGCCTTGGTTTCCTCAACTGAAAAATGCAGAGGATACTGGCACCTTCTAATGGTTCTTCTGAAAGTTGGATAAATGTATGTAGGAAAATGCTTAGCTTTGTGTCTGGCACATATGATATATTGGGTCAGCAAAGACTGGGTTTTTTTGTTTGTTTTGGTTTTTATTGGTTCGTTGGTTTTTGGCTTTTTTGTTGTTGTTGTTTGTTTGTTTAGGCTTGGTAGAATGCCAGAGCATCATAGGTCATAGCAACCTCAAACTCCTAGGCTCAAGCAATCCTCTTGCTTCAGTCTCCCAAGTAGCTAAGACTATAGGCACCTGCCACAACATCCGGCTATTTTTTTTTAACTCCTGAGCTCAAGTAACTCAAGTAATCCACCCACCTCGGCCTCCCAGAGTGCTAGGATTACAGGTGTGAGCCACAGCACCCCAACAAGACGATTATTATTTAACAAGGATGACGACTACTGGTATTACCACCACTTTTATTAGGGATGGTGACTGGGTTAGAAACCAAATCTCAAGAACTGAAGCTACTTACACAAAAGAGTCTTCTCAAAAAATAGGTTCGTTCTTGGAAGGGTGATGGTTGAGGGATGCTGTTCTGTAACGAGCTAGCCGCTACGTTGTTCACTGTGACTTGAACCTAGGCATAGCTCATCTTCATGCAAATGTATTCAGACATGGATATAAGACTGCCCTGCTTATTGGGCACCCATGGTCTACCAGATGGGTTGCCCAGGACTTCTCTTGCTGTGCTTGCCTCATTCTCTTCTGTGATGAAATGAAGCTGAGAAATTAAAGCAGATGAGACCAGCCTCTGTGATTAGGGAGGGAGGTCTGAGAGGGAACATGCAAGAGAGAACTTGGGGACAAGGCAGAACCTGCTTGTTCCAAAGAGCAGCAAAGCCTGTGCTTGAGATCTAGTAGGTTAGCCTAAAAGTCTTTAATGCCACTAAAATGTGTCCTCTTAGTGGGGAGAGAGGTTGCAGCCGGGTGGAAAGTTGAGAAAAAAGGGAGCAGAGAGTTGAAATGGCCCCATGCTCCCCAGGATGAATAGGAAGTGTCTGATTGGTCATCCCAGAGTCATTCAGATGTGACATTTTAATATTTAGAATCCTGCTTCTTGTCCATGGCCACATCTAATCCAGATCTGTACTTCCTCTTAGGAATGCTTGGCATATCAGGCTTTCCACTCCCTCTTCCCAATCCTTAGCCACTAATGACTCTCTTAAACTGCCTTAACCTTAGGAGGTATCCTGCACGCCCCACTGTTGGGGTGTGGGAGGAGGATGGGAAGCCTACATCTCACGCAGAGCAATCTAGCAGACTCTCTTAGCTTTCAAAGCCAAAGCAGCTCAGAGGAGTGTGTGCTGGTCTCCGGGAACACCAGAGACAGTTCCTCTAAAAATAGCTTTCTTCCAGAGAACCCACAGTGAGGTGATTCACTGCAGATTTTCTTCGAAACTGAGCTCCTTCCAATGGCATAGTTCACCCTGCACCGTGTCAGTGCTCTGAACCAGCTATAGCCTCCAGGAGGAAAGGATGGGGGAAGAGCCGAGGCCCACATGTTCCTCTGTCCTGTGGTCTTCAGACATCCTTTTGGGTCCCCACACGCTCTGGAGGGGACAATCTGTACTCCCCTCTTTGCACGCTGGGGGTCATCATACCCACCTAGAGGTTTCCTAGGAAGATTAAATAACAAAGCTAGCCCATTGTTTGGAAGCCACTAAAAAGAACATAAAAAGTTCAAACATATGCCCAGATACCCATATGTGTATACATATGTCCCATGACAGAATGACCTAGTCTCAAGTTCCCACACTATTCTTTATCCTTTTGTTTTCTAAGATGAAAAAAAATTCCTCTATGGGCATCTGGGCACATGCATGGAATAAGAAGAGCAAATCTGGCTCCGTCTGCGCTTCTGCTGTCTGCAGCCTGTGCCAGGCGTTCTGCAGACAGCAGGGTAGGAATGGCTGCTATGCGATGTGCCCTCAGTCCTCATCTCTGCTGTGAGCCCAGCAGAAGCACTCAGTGGGAGAGTCTAGGACTCGCTGCCTTCTGGAAGAAGCACAAGCAGCGATGGTTAAGAAGGTGCTGCCCCAAAGATGGGTCCAGCATAGACCCTAGAGAGGAAACTTCCCTGTCAGCTCTATTTGAGGCACCAGGAACTGAACCTTTGGGCTCTGGTTTGTCATCTAGTCTCCAACCAAATGACCCAGGATGACTTGGAAGAATAAACATGGATTGTCCTTTTGCGTGATCTGGACATGCTAACAAGTTCTCAAGCCAAAGGAAAACTAAGAGAGGTGGGAAAGGGTTATGAAACCACAAAGGTGGCTTCTGGGGAGTAACAGGATAGCCGAGTTGCTAGGAACACAAGTGCTTGAATCAAACCGACCTGAGTTTAAGTCTAGGCTCTGCCATTTACTACCTACCTCACCTTACACAAATTGGCCTCTCATACCACAATTTCTTCACCTGTAAGATGGGTATATTAATACTGCTGACTTCATAGTCCTGTTGGAAGGAACAATATGAGCCAGTGTGAGAAGTGCACAGTGTCTGGCATATAAAAAGCCCTCAATAAATAGTAGATGCCCATCAGTTCATTTCATCACCACAGCTCCAGATCCTCTCGACCAGGTGACTTGCAGACATGCCCTTGCACTGGCTGTGCCCCCGCAGTCTTTCTGACATCATGACAACTTGCTGGAAATAGATTGTGTGTGTGAGCATGTTTGCAAATGACAGATCATTAAGGAAGCACACAAGGAACTAGGGCAAATCAATACAGAGCTCAAATGGCTGAAATCCCTATCAGATGTTCTCATTGTTTTTGCTGGTGCAGAAAGATGCTCAGATGTTTGATTTGTATGTTTGTTTTCAAGCTAGTTCTATTAAATCAGTTAGCAGCCTGAAGAATGTTTGCCAGACAAAGAAAGACACATGCCAGTTGAGGAAGACCTGAAGCAGCTGTTGGCTTCAGACACATCCCTAACTGTGACAGTTTTTGCAGATGTGAATGCTGCTTTTCTTTCTTTCCACAGGAGTTTTTGCACTGGGGGTCTGAATCTTTGCATCCTTTTTCCAGGCTGAAAGATGGGGCTCTGTGTAAAGCCCACCAGGGGTACTTCCTACAGAGAGACTGTGCATACACAGGCACATATGTGTGCACACTCCAGCCTTGCTTCCTGGGCAGAGGGGCCCTTTTCCCTGAAGATGAGCTAGCAATGACTAACAGAATAGAGGTGTTTCAGATCCAAATGGTATTCAACAAAGCTCAGTGGGTGAGAGTGGGGGCTTTGGAATCAGAAGAACTTGGGTTTGGGTGCCAGCTCTAGCTCTCCCTGACTTTGTGAATTTAGAAAAGTGACTTAACCTCGCTGAGCCTCAAATGTCTCTGTTTAAAGTAGGAGTGGTAATAATTAATGAGATCAGCCTCCTAGAGATGTAACTGTTAAGTCAGATGAACATGTGAAACTCTTAGCCCAGTGTCTGACATCTGCACACCTGATCCAGCTTAGCTCTGGTGGTCATGGTGATGATGGTGATAATGATGGTGGTGATGATGGTGGTGATGATGGTGGTGATGATGATGGTGGTGGTGATGATGGTGATGATGACAGGGGTGGTGGTGATGGTGGTGATGATGGTGATGATGATGGTGATGATGACGGTGGTGGTGGTGGTGATGATGGTGGTGGTGATGGTGATGATGATGGTGGTGATGATGGTGTGATGGTGGTGATGATGATGGTGGAAGTGGTGATGAAGCTATACTGACTATTCACAACTACCCCCCATCACACCCCTAACAAATCCTTTTTGTCTCATGGGGCAAGGTTAACCTAGCAGCTAGGTGTTTAGCCAGGACTCCAAGCAGCACAAGAAGCTGAGACTGCAGACAAAAACCAAAGCCCGAGTGAGCAGGTCTGAGGAGCACAGGCTTAGAGCAAAGTCTCTGCCAGGGTTATCAGGCTAAGCCTGGGATTCTTTGTTCTTTGTTCAAAAACCACAGCTCTGCACTTGAATGGCATATTTTATGTATAGTCACATCTTTATTTCATTTTCCCTTAACTCCTACATCTTTTTATATCAGTACCTCCTTCCACAGAGGCTGCATGGTGTCTCAGAGTGAGCTCTGTGCTCTTAATCCCTTAAACTTTTTTGTGACTTTGAGGAAGCCATTTTGTGAGCCTCAGATTTTCCATTTTCAGATACATACATAGCAGCAGTATATGCAAGAGACAGAAAGATACTGGGACTCTTGATCCCTCTAAACCAATGGTTCTCAACCTATAGGTCCCGACCCCCTTGTAACAATGAAAATACATCCTGCATATCAGATATTTACATTACCATTCATAACAGTAGCAAAATTACCATTATGAAGTAGCAATGAAAATAATTTTATGGTTGGGGGTCACCTCAACATGAGGAACTGTATTAAAGGGTCACAGCTTTAGGAGGCATTAGGAAGGGTGAGAACCCCTGCTCTAGATTTTCCTTTATTCATCTCCAAAGTGGGACCCACACAGCTCACCTCGTAAGTGTAAGGATGGGAAGACGTAAATAAATTAGACCACATAAACCATAGCTCTTCATGTTTGTTATGGTAGCAATGGACTTTGGTTCTGTGATAGACTAACTTCGGCTGGTCTCTGTCACCAGACTAAACTCCTTGGGGCCAGAGTCACGTCCTGTTCATTGATTCATTCTTCCCTTAGTTCTTGTACCCATCACTACAGTTGGGGGCTAATAGACAAGAGCACCAGTGGGCCTCACACCCAGACCTGACCTGACTGACACGGGCTAGTGGCCTGCAGCTGGGAGCGGAGGATCCTTTTGCTGTTGTTACAGACAGTGACTCTCTCCAGAAGCATCTGGCAGCCGGATTCCCTTGCCAGAGGGGCAG
The DNA here is from genome assembly GCA_963574355.1 of Loris lydekkerianus. Lineage (NCBI taxonomy): Eukaryota > Metazoa > Chordata > Mammalia > Primates > Lorisidae > Loris > Loris lydekkerianus. The sequence goes on along the minus strand of CAUYPK010155026.1, from coordinate 76,935 downwards.
GTGGATCACAGGATTCTAGGAGGGCAGATGCCACCTGACCGGCAGCCCCAGGGATCTGTGGGGCTGCTGCCTTGGCTGAGAAATCCCTGCTGGACTCTGCTCAGCTGAAAAATGAGCATATCCTTGGAACTTCGTAGTCAAGGCAGGCTGCCTCAGGTCTGCTATCTCTGTGGGTGGCTGTGTCCAGTAGCCCGTGGTCCCTGAGACCCCCATGGCAAGCTTTTGTGGCTGGCCACGAGCCAGCCAGCCAGGCCTCTGTCCAGCCTGCCTGTGACCATGTTCCCAGTAACGCACACTCCCTGCCCCCCTCCAGCAGGGCACAAAGGCACTGTTAATAGACCATGGCAGTCTCATTTGTAGACTCTATTCATCTGGCAGCCAAGATTGTATCCGTCCTGGTACTCCCTCTCCCTTCTCACCCGCCCTTCCCCTTCCCACTCCCCCTTGCTTTTGCCTGGAGAGTGATTTGTCTGTGTTATGGGTCGGCCTGACAAACCCTTCCACATTAGCAGCTGAGATGTTGTTTGAAATGGGAAAATTGCTGGCAAACTGCTCCATTAGTGGTTCCAGTAACAAATACTCTGTTCCCCCAATGAAGATGAGATCGCAGAGGCACAAATTAATACGCCTGTCTCCCCTACTCTGCAGCAGGGATTACTCTTCAAGATGAATGAGTTCAATCTGACCAGAAATGTGCACCCACTAGATGAGGCCTCGTTCCCTACCCCCACCTCACCCCCGCGTCCCCTCCTCACACACCTTTCTTGGTGTCTTCCCAGCAGAGGGTTTGGGGAGCAGATGAGGAGGTGATGAAAAGATCTGCACCTTGGAGAGAAGGGAGATGAATGAGGATGAGAAGCTGAGTCCTCAGCCTGGGCCAGGCTGCCATTCATCACCTCTAATAGAGGGCCCCACCTTCCCCTCATGCCTGTTCCCACCACACCTGTTCCTGGTGATGGGAAGTTATCTGAGAGATGAAAGAATAAAGAATGGACATGCTCACTCACTCCCCACTGTCCCTTCTCTTCCAAGGAAGTTCCAGGTTCTGGGCCTGCTGCATCTCTTGTTCTTTGCAGAGTTAATAGGAGAGGAAGCGTTTCAGGAAAGTCCCTAAGAGGTTAAAGCCACAGACTCCAGCTGCAACCCAGAGGAGTGGTCCAGTCTGGGGTCCTGCAGCCTCCACGACGTCAGGGAGCCTAACATTTGATGAATGTTAGGCTAGGGCCTAAAGACGTTAAGGCTGTTCCTCTACCATATTAACACAGCCCATTGAAAAGCCCAGAAATGAAGCGAGCCATTGACATTTCAGCCCCATTAACAGGGCAGCTGGGTTTGTAACCGAATGGTGGCATGGTTCCATGACAGACAAGCATTGCTGGTCCATCTCTCTTTTAACCCTTCTTTTTCTTTATCCCTGGAGAAACGCACTTTATGCAGAGTGCAGTTAGCACTCTGCTCAGTTACTTCCCACAGCTTCTTCCAAAGGCAGTTTACAGTAAGCAATAATCAAAATTCCTCAAGCAGACGCCATCCTTTCTGGCTTTCTCAAGGGGGTTAGACCCTTGGATGAATGGGCCATATAGGAAGCCTGAGTTCTCTGCCCCTTAAAGTGCTTGTAGAACATGTGCACTTCGTATGAGAGAGACCATCATGTCCTCAAGTCCAGAGAACACAGTAGCCCTCAGTGACCACTAGTTAACAGATTCATTGTTAATTGGCCTTTCTCTGCTCTGTTTCTCAGACGCCTGGAACAGAACTCCATCAAATCCATCCCAGCAGGAGCCTTCACCCAGTACAAGAAGCTAAAGCGAATGTGAGTTTCCCCTGGGGTGAAATGAGCCCCACACGTTTTCAGGTTGGGGAGTAATTTCCAATACATGTAATGGACAACCTGCCCAGATATCGAACCACATCCATTCCGCCTGAACAGTTCAGTTTCAGACCTGGACCACTCTCCTAAGATTGGGAGATAAGATTCGGAAATATTGTGTGCAGATTGTGAAACGGGTAGACTTCGACGCATAGAGATGAGAGCCTCTCCAACTGGAACAAACTAAAATTATCTGCATAGGAGATAAAGATGAGTTGGCCTTAATATCCCAACCACCGTTTTCATTGCCCCTTGGCTTTGGTGATGTGGATGTAAAATAGGGATTTAGGCAGAGAAGTGCAGTGGCCCCACAGCTGTCACCAGCATCCCTACAACCACACATACATGCATGTAACACGTATGTAGTAAATATCTATGCAGCCAGGGGTCTGTGGATACAGCCATGAACAGAAATGAAGTCTACTCTCACAGAGCTTACGTTTGAGTGGCAGAACTGAAAAAATAAATAAACACCAGAAATTGATAAGTACAAAGAAGTAAAACCAAATAAAAGGGGGGTGTAGTATGATGGTGGGGTTGTCTCTTAGGTGGGTTTGCCCATGAAGGCCTCTGGGTGCAGGTGACATGAATGAAGGGAGTGGGCGAGCCCTGAGTGCTCAGGAACATGGTCCCAGCAGTGGTAAAAGCAAATGAAAGACCTCAGGGAGCCTGCAGGGATGGTGTGGATAGCAGCAAGTAAGGCTAGATCACGTGGGCCCTCAGACCATGGGGAGGACGTTCTGTTCTTTCTAAGTAAAATAAGAAGCCTCAGAAATATGGTCAACATAGGATGTGACCACGACCAACCTCTGCATTCCCCACTACCACCGCAACCCATGCCACTTCTGCCACTACCCTAGTCAGTACCTGGTGACGCCAGCTCTGTTGCACCTTCCTGACTGGGGCAGCTTTGACGGCACTGTGGCATCATTGCCGTCTCTCTGCCATCCTGACAATGTCATCATTCTCCCTCACCATACAATGACCTCGAGCACTGCTCTGAGAGTCACTCAGAACTGGGAACTAAAAACAGGCCAGTAGGCTCCACATACAGCCCACGTGTTTCCATCATTGATATTAAAATTCTGGAGGGGAAGCATTTTTGCTTTTTCAGGCTAAGAAATCATTTACTATAGCCCAGTAATCCAGATGCTGTTTTCATTCCACTTCCTTACTGTCTCTGTTCCAACCCCCAATCACAGAGGAAAGAGAGGGCAGGTAGAATTACGCATGGGCTCCGTTCACTTTCTTCCTTCCACACGAGGCTGATTCATTGGTTTTCCTTGAGTGGGAGGGCCTCTGTTAAAGAGGTTAAGTGTCTGCTGATTCCTTTTATGTTAAAAATAAACATCCCTGGGAAACAGTGGCATCAGTAAGCTTTACCCAACTTCCCATCTCCCTGGAAATCCAAATCAAACAAGATTTTCAGCTGGTGCAATTCCAGAAGTGGAGACCAACATAATGAGGCAGCTCAAAGCACATACTTCTTCCCTCCCCTTGGCAGCATTCCTGCTGGAGGAGCTGTATAAATATAGGCCTTAATATTTAAAACCTCAGGCCATTAATCTCCTGGTGTCCCCACTTCCCCAGCTCACTCTCCACGCACCACCCCCCAATTCATTTTTAAAGCCTAGCTTGATTATGCAGCCAGATAGTAATTTCAGTGAAAAATGACAAGTTCAGTCACTGCCCCAACCTATATCTCTTGCATGATTTAAGTTACTGCTCTAATTTTTTGTGAGGTCCAGGTAATTTAGAGCTTGACTGTGTTTTACTGTTCTTCCTCCATCCTATCGGAGTTGCCGTCATTTGCGCATTCAAAATTCATAAGACTGTCTCAGTCACGACCTGGAAAGTGAATTTAATTTTTGATCACTTCTGATACTACTGATATTTATTATGATGCCCACTTCCCCCTACCAAGGGGATGGCAATAGAGAAAAGGACCCATTTAGAAATTTTCAACTAACAGACACTTCAGAAATCTAGACTAAAATGCAATAGCTTGGGAAAAGTAGGGTTCCTGGTGAGAATGTGTACACTGATGAGAATGTGTAAACTGATCTGTGTACATGATCAGTTTATCCCTAATAGCTAACAGAGGACGTTTGCCCCTTAACAATGACTGAACCACATCCTCCTCTTATCTCTTAAAAAAGAACAAGAATTCTGGGTGGCACCTGTGGCTCAAAGGAATAGGGCGCCAGCCCCATATGCTGGAGGTGGTGGGTTCAAACCTAGCCCCGCTCAGAAACTGCAAAAAAAAAAGAACAGGAATTCTCTCTGAATGAATGACTTCATCCCTACCTATTCTTAGTGATCATCTTAGTATTAAAAAACATTCCCAGGCAAAACTGGTAAAAGTTGAGTATCCCTTATCCAAAATACTTGGGACCAAAAGTGTTTCAGATTTTGGATTTTTTTTTCCAGATTTTGGAATATTTGCATATTGAGCTATCTTGGGGATGGGACCCAAATCTAAACAAAAAATTCACTTATGTTTCAAATATACCTTATACACACAGCCTGAAGGTAATTTTATACAGTATGTTAAATCATTTTGTGTGTGAAATAAAGTTTGCATTTTGACTTTGACCTGACATGTAAAGTCAGGCTTTTCTACTGAGGTGGAATTTTCTACTTGTGATGTCATATCAGCACTCATAAATTTCCAATTTTGGAGCATTTTGGATTAATGATGCTAAAGCTGTATCACGGTAGAGAAGCCCTTTGTAGGGAGTGTGAAGGCACGGGAAATAGCCTTTTGCTTTTACAGGATGATTAACTGGTAGCTCTGACACTTGAGAGCCAAGTGGGGGCTTTGGAATCAGAAGAACTTGGGTTTGAGTGCCAACTCTAGCTCTCCCTGTCTAGAGAGCTGGAGTTTGGCCAGGTGTGCTGGGAGTGCTTTTCATTCACATGCTCTTAGGGAGAGCAGTTTTCCATGGTTCCAGGACTTCCTACTGTCTCATGCTTATATTCCCTGCCTGACTATTGCAGGCATTTAAATGTGCCACCTCTGTTCTGAACAGTCTAGCAAGGCTACCTTTTCTTGGTCATCCTGCTCATAACCCCTGGGGGACTGAGGCAGGTCTAGATTGGTCACATTCTAAAACATCGTGGCCTAAAGTATGACCCAGGAGCTATCTGCATGGGAATCATGTAGAGATTTGTAAAATATGCATATTTTAGTTCCCATCCCAACCTCACCCCTGCCTACCAAACGGGACTCACTTGTGGATACATTTTAATCAACACTCTCACGATCAGGTTTGAGAACCAGCAGTCAAGAGGGACACCAAAGCCCAGACTCAGTTGTGAGACCAACCCACTGTGGGCGGGGAGGGGACCAAGCATGGAGGTCAGCAGGCAGCCGAAGCCATCCCCAGTCTGCCTACCCACTGGTGCCACTTCTGCATCCATAAAAGTGAAACAGCAGAAAGGACATGAGATGTCCACTCTGTACCCAAATAGGTATGCCAGGCCACCCGTAGCTCCAAATGCTTCAGCTCTCAGAGCTGCTGTTGCCTTCCTACAGAATTGAGAATTAAGCCTGAGTGTACTGAATGATCTCACTTCTATGTGAAATCTAAAAAAGTTGAACTCTCAGAGTAGAATGACGGGGGAGTGGGGATGAGGATTAGGGAGATACTGGTCAAAGGACACAGAATTTCAGTTAGACAGGAAGAATAAGTTCAAGAGACCCATTGTACAAGGTGTTGACTCTAGTTAATAACAATATATTATGTACTTAGAAATCACTGAGACTAGATCTCAAGTGTTCCCACCACAACTGATAAGTATGTAAAGTAATACATATGTTAAATAGCTTGATTTAGCCATTCCATATGTAGCCATAGTGAATACATAGCTCAAAACAGAGTGTTGTACACCATATATATATACACACATACAGACGTATATACACATACATACATACATAAGCACACACACACACACATATATATACAGGGTGGCCATAAAGTTTGTGAGCAATTTTAAATTGCACACTATTTTAAATTGTACCCAAACTTAATGGCCACCCTGTAAATAAATTTTTAAAAGGGAAAACAAAAACAAAGAGACCACCAACATCAATTCCCCAGCTAAACTATCACTTTTCCAGTTCTCGTTTTCCATCATCTCCAAACCGGGAGGCACCTCACCTTGTTCTCTGGAGAGGAATGAGTCCAGAAGTCGACTTGTGGACTGAAACCAGTTTGCCCACATAAAGCTAAAGCAGAGAGCTTCCATGCTGGCCCCAGAACTTCCTCTTGCATGCTAGAGGTCTAAGCTCTTTGAAGGGACAACCCATAATCAGAACGGGAAAGGGCTAAAGAGGCTTTCTCAATAGTTTGGTGTGAACAGATCCTGAACGCTTACTGAAACGCCTTGCCTAGGCAGCCACTCTGAGGGCAAGGAAGATTAGGATAATCCAGGGGTATTTGCTTGTTAAGACCCTTACACAAAAATGGAGCGCTGCAGAAAAGCCCCGTGTAAGCTGACGAGTTTGTGAGCACAATCTGCGGATTTGCAAGAGGCGATTTCACCAGCTAAAGAGATAAACTAGACAGCTGTGCCCAAGGAGCCTCAACTTGCAGAGTATTTTTCAGCCAGCAGGCTTTGGAGACAAGGAGGGGAGGGAGCAGAGGCCTGGGCAGAGGTTGCTGCAAGTGGTCCTTTTAAAGTCTATTTCTAGAAGGAAGGAAGGAAGCAGTTAGAGGAGATTCCCACTGCACCTGCAGAGGAGGCTGGGAGGCTGGAGTGCCTGGCCTCGCTGGAGGCAAGTGCTTAAGAATCTGCTTAGATGTGCTTTTTTCTCCATATTCTCTTGTCTCTTTTTCATTAACCCTCCAAGACCCCAGCTCTCCCTCTTCAGCACAAAAGCAAAGACCCATTGATTTATTTTGTTAAAGAAAAAGAACAGGAGAGGTTTGTTGTCACAGGAAATTGGAGTATCTTTCCTCCCAGTGACAGAAGCCCAGAGGCCATCCCTGTACTAATGACTCTGAGAGAAGGAATTCCCCCTCAGTGAAAGGCCATTAGTGAGAGCTGGTGGCCGGGTCCTCAGAAGTCCCTAGAATGCTACAAATAGGCAGCCTCAGGGCCCCTGGGGAAGGAGCTAGGGTCAGAGATTTCTCTGCACCAACCAGGTTGTGGTGGAGGGAGGGGAGGTTAGCTGCCTTGCAGCCCAGTGTTCTAGAATTGTTCAAGCCCACAGCATCCTTCTCACTCCAATTATCCAAATCCCCAGACATTATTATGCTCTGTGCTTGGTCCCCTATGAGGAACTCCTGCCAGCCAACAACAAGCCCACGTATCAAAGGTGTCCCTTGAGAATCCCATGATGTGCCGGCATCACACGGCCAAGAGGATGCACTGAACCAGACAGAGACTTAAGTCACTGCTCAAAACCTCCTCTTAGGTCACGGAGGAAAAGTCACTGGGGAGGTGAAATGACTCAGGACTTCCTGGAAGAAAAGTAAGCATTTGCTGAGACAGGAGGCCAGAAGATGATGCTTAAAGGAACCCTGGGCTGTACTGGGTTGGGCAAGACTGGTTCCTGTTCCATTTACACTGTTAATCGCTTGCTAATGAGACCTAAGGCCCTAATTATTCGAGGCTCATTTTTTCACCTACAAAGTGAAGCCTCACATGTGCACAGCCCCATGTCCAAATCAAGATGCTGTGGGTGAGTATTCTTTGATGAACAAGACAAGTGGTACAAATGCAGTGAACTTTATCAGGAGGCAGTTGAACTGAAGGGTCATTAAGCTCCTTCTCTTACACTATGAATAAATAAACTGATCGAATGATTGATTAACCCTTACCTGGAAGAATGCCTGAAATGTTTGATTCACACTTAGGAATGACCGTGATCACACCTTTGAGCCATGTTCTCAGACTTTCCTATTGATGTTTTCAGAGACATCAGCAAGAATCAGATATCGGATATTGCTCCAGATGCCTTCCAGGGTCTGAAATCACTCACGTCGCTGTAAGTAGGGCCAGAATGGGGCGGAAGGGGGGGGGGGAGTAGAAGAGGGCCCAGGCTGTATTTTTCAGGAGGTGTTTATCAAGGCTTTATGTTCCCTTACACACTTGTAGCAACCTGGTAAAAGAAACAAATATTTCTTCAGAGGAAATTGATCTTGGGGAATATTTCTACAACCCAAATGCATTATTTTTATTGATTAAGTGCCTAGCAGCTTTCCCAGTTATTGGCTTCTAATTCAAATACATCTTCCGCTCTAACCTCACTCCCCCCACACATACCCAGGCCATGGCAGAACTCTGTCTAGGGAGAATGTCAGGAGAGAATTGTAACACGTGTTTATAACTGATATGACTATCTATGTGGCTTTGCCAAGCCAGGAACTTGTTTTCTTCTCCTGATTTTCAGGCTTTTTCTCCAGACCATCCTCATGGCCGTTATTCTGGGAACATAGCCACCCATCCTGTAGCACTTCCTTTCTTTGAGGTTGAAACCCTTTAGCAGCCCATTGGGTAGAACCACCCACCAGGGGCTCTGAGACCCCCCCCCCCAGAGGCAAGAAGGTGTGGAATTTGCTGTGTGGTGTAAGACAGTCACTAGAGCTTTCTATGTATGTTTCCCCACAAGCAACATGGGAACACTGATACATTTCCTGCCTAACACCCATTCAATCGTGATTACACTTACAAGGAAATAGTAATTGGCAGCACTTAACAGCACTGACTGTGTACCACTGTTCTAGGAGTCTTACTGGTTTAATCCTCACATCAACCTAAAATATAAAATCTAGTGTCATCTCTTTTACAGTTGAAGAAATTGGGTAATTTAAGCTCTACAAAGATAGAGATTTTTATCTGTTTTGTTCCTGGCTTATATGTCTGGCACCACTGACTGTACCTGGCACAGTTATTGTGCAAAAGGAAAAAAAATGTCTTGTCAAATAAATAAAAGTAACTTTTCCAAAGAGTACCGTAACAAGTAAGAAAGGTGAGGTTTGGATCCAAGACGCCTGGCTCCAGAGCCCACGCTTTTGATCAATCTCTCTGTGCAACCTTTTTGCCGAATTTACAAGTGGGCAGGTAAAAAGAATACACATCTATCCCCCACTGGGCAGGGGCTGAGGACAGGGACGTCTCTGGGTCAGCTGCTGCCTGCTGCTTGCAGAGTAAATTAGTTTCACTTATCGAATAGAACATCTGGCTGGGATATCAGAGACAGGACTATGTGTGAGATTAGTGCGTGCTCATTGTGCTCAAGATCACAGAGGAGAGGAGCGAGGGCCACCTGCCACAAGGATCCTCTCTCTACCCCACCCTCCTGTTCCCAGGGTCTGCTTCCCCTCAGCCAGGAGCTGGGGGCAGTCTGAGGACAATGAGCTGCTTCCTGTCTTGCAGGAAAAGAAATCCAAAATCTGGTGGCCAGACATGAAATTGTCATGCCACTGGCCAATTGCAAAATATATTTGGGCATTAAATGGAGCACTGCTCACCCCCAGTTCATTCATTCATCCATTCAGTAGATGCCTGCTGTACACAATCCATTCAGTGGGTGCCTGCTGTATACTGAGCAATATTGTAGGCATTGAGAATGTGGCAGGAAGCTGGACAAACAAGACCCTGGCCTCACAGAGCTTGTAGGTGAACACAGGCACACCTGATCCCAGCAGATGAGGGACCAACGTAAAAGGCTGGAGAGCCTTTCTTTACCCCTTCCCTGTTCATTCACTTATTTACTCATTCATTCAACAAATATGTATTGTGTCAGATTTTACTCTATTTGGGGTGTCTGGGGACCCTGTCATGAAGAAGCTATATAATGTCACTATATGTATGGAGCCTACATGCATGGGAGCTGGGGGGAAGGAGGCAGAAAAAAATTTTAAATGAATAAATGTATAAGTAGTGTAATGTGACATAAAGAGACAAGTGGTGTGAAGAAGTAAAAATAGGGTAACATAGTAACTGAACTATTGAAGAGAAGTCTCCTAAGGATGAGATGTTTTAGCTTACACCTGACAGTCAGGGAGAAAGTAATCAAGGTAAGATCCAGGGTGGGAAATCAGGCAGAACTACACTCAGACCCCCCAGCTCCCGCACCACAGTGGACACAAAGACAGGAGGTGGGTCCAGCTTGCTTGAGCCTGCCTGAGGTATAACGGGACATGAGAGCCCCTCTGACCCAGCCCCATCCCTGCTATCCACTGTCCCCTGCTATACTAGAAGCTATGACATCAGCTAGGACGAGCAGTGACATGACTACACTTGGCACAGTGAACAGTAGGGCATTAATATGAATTACAAATGTGAGCCTGAGCCATCATGCTGACTTTTACTTAGTCATTAATTTGTTGAAACATTAATGAAACACACCCGCAGGCTGATGGAGACGTTCACTCTTCACTCCCAGGGGTGTCTGGAAAGGGGGTGGGGGGGATGGTTGGTTTATGGCTCCCATTTACTATCTCTGCATCCTAATACTTTGTCTCCTCAAAGAAGAATAACAGCCTGGATTTGCAATCCAAGTCTAAATTGAATATTATATTTATTTGGGGCACTTCGGAGCCTAATTGAGGACTTAAAACAGATATGCACATGCGCTCAGAAAAGCACACACACATCTCAAGCCCTCAGATCAGGGTCCTAAGGCACAAAAGAGGCAGTCTGTGCTATGGATAGGAACGGAGAGAGGCCAGCAGGGTCCCTCAGGGCCTGTGTGAGGATCAACATGGCCCATGCACAGAGGCCCACTGAGCCCTGGGGAGAGAGACCCAGGGGACTTGTTCCCTGGGCCCCTCAGGACGTGAATAGGAGACACCTGTGTGAGGGACACTGAAGGCCGAAAAGAGAGAGGGGCAGAAGGGTTCTGAGTTCCTGGGCTTCTGGGCTCAAAGGACAGGGAAATGGGGTAGGAAGCAGAAGCCGCCATCACTCCAACACAGTGAAGCTTCCAAGTTTTTCCTGAAGCCAGTCCTTGACTCAGCATTCCCTGAGCCATCTGGAGATGACCCCAGACACCCCAGGCCCTTTCTAGATGGATGATTAAAGGACTCGCTCAGGAATTCCTAAGAGGCAATGGACTATTCAAAGGAAATGTTCTATAGGCTGGGCTCAACCTGATAATACCCATTGAAGAGGGGGCTATCCTCCCACATCGCTTATTTATTGCCTGGGTGTGAGTCATGTTAGCAGCTGGGGAAGACACCAGGGAGAGACTGCTTCTTCCTGTTGTTTATTACCTATTGGCCTGGCCTTCCCGAGAGGGAGCCCGATTGTCCTCACCTCCTGGACAGCCTTCCCTCCAGCCCCTGATTGCCCTTGGCTACCTCTGTCTCTCTGATGAGGAAAAGGATCTGCAGTCTGGGGAAGCAGATGTCCTGAGGTCCCACACCCAGACTTGGCCGAGGAGACAGCCTCTTACACAGTGAGTTCTGGAGGTTTCACATCCACAGTGACAGCTGTCTTCTGCTCTCTTTCAGGGTACTCTATGGGAACAAGATCACCGAGATCGCCAAGGGACTGTTTGATGGGCTGGTGTCCCTACAGCTGCTGTGAGTAGGACCTTGTCCTTGTTTGTGTCTCTTGGACTATTTATAGGCTCTGACCTGAGAACTTTGAACCATGCCCTGGAGAGTACGTTTGACTTTATGTACACAAAAAGGAAAAAAAACATAATCTGAACTATGCACCCACTCCCTCCATCTTCCCTTCCTTTGTGAAAGAACCAGGGAGTTGGCCATAAGAAGGCCAAGGTCATACGTGATACAGCTCAGGACCCTGGCCCAGGCATGAATTACTAAGCACAAATTTGGGGCTAGAAATCAGGAAAGTGTTGAATCTCACAAAGGGGACGCATCTTGCAGAAGTGTGCAAATAAAACAAGCACATGCCAAATTTCAGCGCTGAAGCTGAGATGGAGCTGCTGATAGACGTGTGACCTTGAAGAAGAGTGGGGGTGGGGCGAAGGAATTACCAAGAATATTGTCACCAATGTGACTCTATCCGGGCAAGACATTGCTGAGGGGGTAAATGTTTACTTAATTTACAGGAAGAGTTGTTGCCTCAAATTGTAAGCTCCAAGATTATTTGTTTACATTTATTTTGCTCTGGTCATTTGAGCTTAAATGTTTGAAGAAGAAAATTGAACTCTCATGCAGAGACAGAAGGAAAGAAATTTAGCTTAGACCATATTTTAAGATTTTGTGATCAGAAGAGAAACATCTCTGCTTTGATTGGGCAGCAGTAACATCTGCACACAGGTACTGTGGGTGTGGGAGAGTGTGTGTGTGGATGTAGGTATGCATACATTGCTCTGTGACCATCACAGCTCCTCTTGGTGTTCAGAACTGATCTTGAGTATCCTGTGAGCAGGGAACAGGGAATACCAAGACTCAGAGAGATAAATGACTTTCCCTTAGTCACACAGCAAAATAGGTGTGGAAACTGATAGAGAGTGTAGAATGGGCGTGTGGTTCAGAGGACTCCCAGCTCCCTAAGGACATGTAGCATGCAAGGTCTGTTCACAGAGATGTGCCGATAAGTGTGTACATCTGTGTCTTTAAAATCACCTAAAAAGTCACAGGCAGTAAGGAAGAGGCCTGGGGTCTCCCTGCTTCCCATCTGCAATGTGAGTTCACAGGGCAGAGGGCAAGCTGGGTCTCTAAACGAGGGGGAGGTTCAGGAACAAAGGGGGTGAGGGGAACGTGGGCAACACATCTTGATGCCCAAGGATGGATGGGGTGTCACATTCTGCCAGGCTAGTGTGAATGTTTTTTATAATCTATGTGTTTAAATCTGGGCTTTTAAGGCTATTTGTTAGGACATGCCAGGGCTGTGTGGGGAGCTGGGTGTTACACAGATGGTACTCTTTGCTTGTAGCAAAGAGACTGTAAGTTATAACTGCCACCATAAGGCTAGTTAACTGTAGCTATTAATCCCCTGAAAGAAGAAACAACAGCAGCCACCTTGCAGTAGATTTGGGGGTGTTGTGTTCACCAGGCTAGTTTGCATGTGGGAAGGAAAATGCCTTCTTTAAACACGTTGCAGTTGCGGAATGTGCATCAAAGTACCTAGCACTGTGCGTGGCCATGTATCAAAGATGCTCTAAACGCATTTTTTAAATTTTTTTCTTATTAAGTCATTTGTACATAGATCATAAATACATGTATGCCATTATGGGATTCAATGTGTTGATTATTTGTACAAATTGGAGTGCTTACATCCTACTAATCAACACAGCCTTCACCTCATTTACCCAATTACAGCATTAAGATATTTGTGTTCTACACCTGATAGATCCAACTTGTACTTGCAATATGCTCCATAGGTGTGGTCTCCTACTAACCCTCCCTCTATCAACCCACCCCCCTCCCTTCCCCTCTCACTCCCCTTCCCTCCTTCATCCTAGGCTATAGTTGTTTCATTTTTCATATGCAAGTGTGAGTGATTATAAACTGGTTTCACAGTAGTACTGAGTACATTGGATTTTTTTCCCCATTTTTTTTTTAGAAAAAGAGAAATGTGTCCCAGCTCCAAGTCGTAGTCACGAAATTAATAAAACAGGACTTTGCATGGGTTGGGAAGGCAAACCCAATTTACTATCATCATTTTGAGCAGATGGAATTGAGTAGCTCAGATAAAAACAAAGCATCTCCCTCTCGTGAGACTAAGAATTGAAACAACTCAGGCAGCCTGACTTTCCAGAAAGAACCAGCAACTAGGGCTGGAGTAGCCGTCATTGGGTTTTGCCCTGCTGTTGCACAGTTGGAAAGCGGGTCATGATTAGATCTAATTTAGTGTTCAGCCGCTGTAGATTGGATTTCTCCCTGTTAGACTGGAGACACTCTGATAAGAAGGCTCTGATTAGAATACTCTGGTAGTCTGGATAATTTCCTCTCCTTTGACTCAAAGGCGTTTTGTGAGAGGTTTGTATTTTTCTTCTCACTCCAGCTCTCCAATTATTGATATATCACAAAGCTGAGCTGTCTCTGCCATACCAAGTGGTCCTGGAAGTTCCCTTTCTGGCACCTGGGATTGTGCCAGTAATACAGTGGGTACATTGCAGCCTGGGGTCCTACCTGCCTCACTTCTTCCCCTGTTTCTCTGGACTTTTCAGCCATCCCATCACACTTGCTGCTTCCAGTAGATAACCAGCAGCTCCCCAGGATGGTTTTCTTGGCATATTCTTTTAGGCAAGAATGCTCTTTTGACCATTCTCAGAGTTTCTCAAAGACTATGGCAAGCAGATCTACATGGACAGGCTTCAGCAGTTCTGGGAGATGCCTCCTAGACATGGCCCCCTGTCCCAAAGCCTTGCAAGCGTTATCCCCTTTCTTTTAAGTTCCCAAATCATAGAGTTCAAAGGAACTTCAGGGCTCCAAGCACAGCCTCCTCCCTAGCTGGGACAGACCCCTTCCCATGCACCCTCTGACACATCCTCCTGTCACTCACTTGCTGATGCTTTCTGTGATAAGTCTTCACTGCATAGTTAGAAGGTTAAAAAGGTCTGTCTTGTATTAAATGTCAGTAGTGGCTTTGGGGAAACTCAGCTAAGCCTGTTATTATTGTCTTCAGGTGTTTGAAATAGCTAGCATATCTCCCTATAATTAATGCTAGACAGGTTGGGTTCCTTCAGCCATTCTTATATAAACACACACTCATTGCTTATTGCTAGCAACCCTTATTGTCTGTGGGGATGCAAGGTAGTCTATCCACTTCCCTCCTGAAAACTGGATGATGTTAAGCGAGTTAGGTGCCCGTTTAAACTGTAGGAAATGTGTTCAGCACTGAAATATCCCACATAGAGCCATCTCCAAATCCAAGTGGAGAACAGGACATGTTACTACTGGGCATGTGTTCCCATCTCCAGGGAATTCCCATCTCTAAGAATTCCTCACTGGGCTGGGTGCAATAGCTCATGCCTGTAATCTCCCATCTTCAGGGATGGGAACAGCTGGATTACCACAGAGGTGACCTATCCGCCCCCTCCCTGGATGCTTGAGACAAATGGTCTTGTTGCTTTCCATTCCCTGCCCACCCAAGCTCCTGGGGTCTTGGGACATCTGTGGAGACCGTGATCTGGTGTAGGCAGCCAGCAGTATGGCCCCAGATGTCTTGCTCAGAGGTCCATCTTCCCTAAAGGTAGAAAAGCCATCAGTATGTAGCCAGGGGCTGTCATTTCCTCCTCTGACCAAGGGCGGCTAGCTGCGCAGTGACAGCTCCCCCAGGGAATGAGCATCATGTAGACCTCATTGACTGCATGGCATGCAGGGACATCACTCACGTGGGGAGGACAGTCATCTGAGGTGGAAACTTTTAAACTCACTCCAGGAGGTCTTAAACCAAACCAGACTGTCTTCGTGCTGGAATAAGTTAAGATAACTTAGGCACCTGTTTAGTTTTCTTGGAAGGCAGACAAGACCATTTGAGGCTCTAGAGGTTGGCCAAGCCACATGCCAACTACAGAGCAGTGAGCACAATTTTCCTCCCTGTGGCTCACTTTCCCTCACCAGCTGTTTCACAAGGATTCCTTACTACTACTGCTAATAATAGCAGGTAACAGTTATTAATGCTTAATAGGCACCAGGAGTGTGCTGAGAAATTTCACATGCATCATCTCATTTAAACTTTACAACAACACTAAGAGGAAGGTATTGTAGAAAGGTCCATTTTACAGA
Source organism: Loris lydekkerianus (assembly GCA_963574355.1). Lineage (NCBI taxonomy): Eukaryota > Metazoa > Chordata > Mammalia > Primates > Lorisidae > Loris > Loris lydekkerianus. Next base: position 61,398 of record CAUYPK010155026.1, on the reverse strand, counting down.
TGGGGAAACTGAGGGTGAAGTGACATGGCCATTGTCATTGAAACACAGTGTGTCAGTAACAGAGTCATGTTTGGAACCTTGGCAGTCTGAGTGGAGTCCATGCCCTTAATCACAACATATCCTTTCAGAGACTTCTGTATTACCAAGTCGCAGCTGATCCACAGAGCCAGTTTTATGACATACAGAATAAGAATTCCTCACTGGGCTGGGTGCAATAGTTCATGCTTATAATCCTAGCACTCTGGGAAGCCTAAGTGGGAGGACCGCTTGAGCCCAGGAGTTCAAAACCAGCATGAGTAAGAGCAAGACCCCGTCTCTGCTAAAAATAAAAAAATTAGCCAGGCATTGTGGTGGGCACCTGTAGTCCCTGTACCTGTACTCAGGAAGGTGAAGCACTTGAACCCAGGAGTCTGAGGTTGATGTGAGCTAGGCTGACACCACAGCACTCTATTCTGCACAACAGAGTGAGACTGTGTCTCAAAAAAAGAAAAGAAAAAGAAGAATGCAAACCAAGGAGAAGCTGCTGTTAAACTATCGATCAGGGGCGGAGCCTTTGGCTCAGTGAGTAGGGCGCCGGCCCCATATACTGAGGGTGGCGGGTTCAAACCTGGCCCCGGCCAAAATGCAACACAAAAATAGCTGGGCATTGTGGCAGGCACCTGTAGTCCCAGATATTCTGGAGGCTGAGGCAAGAGAATCGCCTAAGCCCAAGGGCTGGAGGTTGCTGTGAGCTGTGATGCCACAGCACTTTACAGAGGGCAACAAAGAGAGATTCTGTCTCTTAAAAAAAAAAAAAAAAACCATCAATCAACTGTTCATGTGCCTCGATTTAAGTCAGAGACTGCTGTATCCAAGAAACTTTCTGTGGTTCATTGCCATTCGACCACTAAGGTTTGCCCTAATCTCTGCGAGAAGGTGATCAAGGAGCTGCTTGTTTTTAGTGACTCAGTTGAGAGGGGCCAGGGAGAATCCTCTCCAACAGTAGAGGTAGACTGACTTGGTGATACATTCTTGAGGGAGAGGCAGCTGGTACTTCCTAAGGAAAACCCATGGGGGGACTTAAATTCTCATCATTCCGTGCTCAGTCATTGGGTGAATGGTTCACCCTCTTAAAGGACCAGTCAGTCCTTTAAGGCAATCAGGAAAGTAACCACCCTGATAGTCCTATGGGAAGGAAAGGGCACTCCTAGGCACAGGAGGTGTGGTCACTCTCCTGATAAGCAGGGAATGCCTCTCCCTCTCTGGTTTCTTAGAATCTCGGCTTTCCTCTTATTCCCTTAGGAAAACCCAACTGTTTGCACCCTGTTCCTAGGGCTCTCTTGTGCCTCTGGAGTGGAAGGGAGTCTTGTTTTTCAGGCAGGCCACTCAATGGCATGGCTGCATGAGCAGTTTCCTTTGCGTCAGGAGTCACCATGACAACCCACAGCCCTTGACAAGCTGTGCAGTCATTATCAGGAGAGAAGGGAGAAGTCATCTGTGCCCCTAGTTAGGACTAGGAGGGCTCCTCCTGTTTACTCTAGGTTTGTCATGGTGTGGCTGAGAGCAGCTGCCCACAGATACACAGAAGATTCTAGGTAGGGTCGGAGCTCTTCAGTGGGCCTAGGTGCAATCGGTCACGCCTGTAATCCTAACACTATGGGAAGCCAAGGTGGGAGCATCACTTGAGCCCAGGAGTTCGAAACCTGGGCTCGAGGTTTGTGACCCAGGCATCATCTTGAGATTACTGACCTCAGCAAGTTACTGAAAGTCAAACGTAACTCCCATATTTCCTAGGGGAAGGATGAGAACATAATGTTCTAAAGCGAGAGAGTAGTCCTTATTACAACTAATGGATAAAGAAATTCAGGATGGCAGAGGGTTAATCCTAGAAAAATGTAAAGAAGGAAGGCATGGCAATGAGGGAAGTTTTTCTCTATATCCTGCAACTTAATCAGGGGTCCAGAATGGCTCCCCTAATGGGTGTCCTCACTAATGGTTTATGCCACTGTGTAGTGGCAGTAAATACTTCTCCAGACAGAGCACGTTTTTCAAAATAACCAAAGCACTTTTACAACCCCCTTTTTTAAAAAGTATTTTCTAGTTGAGGAACCAGAGAAAAGGGTTATGCCAGACGGTTGTTGGTACCATCTTTTCTCCTAACATGTATCTGCCTCCGAGTGTTTATGAAACAGGAACCCCCACCCCTATTTTAGTAAAAGGAGGTCCATGCAGCATCCCTCTGGGCCAGAGCCTGGGCCCATCTTCCTATTCCGTGGTCCTTCATGAAAGAACTGTGTCCACTCTCCTGGAAAGGGCTACTACACTCTTTCTTGGCACAACTTTCTGAGAAGACTTTGCACTCTGGAGTTTGGAATAATGCTTTCAGTATTTGCAAACAAACATCATAGAAGTGGGAGGCCTGGCATAACATAACCAGTGTCTGCCTCAGACCCTGGTCAGGTGTGGAGAATATAAATACCACCCAGAGTGATAGCTTTGGGCCACTGAATCAACATATGAATCTCTGGAGTTGCCAAGGTGATTCTGAGGCAATTTATCATTAAGCCTGACTCCAGATGTCTGTGTTTTCCAAACCCTGCAGCAAAGGCCTGTGAGCCCCAGGGGTATTCATCAGTGAGGAGTGGATCTGAGCCAGGGAAGCAGCTAGTGGGGGGGTTCTGCCATCATTCACCCATGGGCCTTTTCTGAGAGACTGGGCCTGGTGGGTTCATTTTACGAATCAGGATGGACCTCATTTTTCTCCGAGTGCTGTCTCCCATGCTATCTGAACCCTGAATGAATGAAACTACAAGCTACTTACTGCTAGGGACTAAAACACTGGGGCCCTTTCTTCCCCAGCCAGTCTCTGTCCTCCAATAGAAAGACTTGAGTCAGCAGAACCCTTCTCAGCCCCGACTCAAACATTTTGTCCTCCCCCGACCCCCCACCGGAGCTCCAGGTTTGTGATTCTCTGTGGCTTCCATTTCTGGCCTTGCTTTTCCTGAAGGCAACAGCTCCTGGAAAGGATTATCTCTCAGCAGCATAGTTACATTGGTTAGTCAATGGGCTGAGTGCTAATACCTCTTGACATGGAACATATGTGGCAGCCGAAAGTGCTCTGAGAAGAGGGGTGGCAGAGGGCCTTCCAGAGCTCACACTTGGAAGTAAATTTATAAGGTGCCGCACACATGCTCCCGCTTCTGAATACGCCACTCTCCTTAATTTCCTCTGACAAGAGCATGGCTCTTTTTGTTATATCTTATTGTAAAGTCAGCTCTGAGTAGATGGGAATAGCTACAAAGAAAGTGCTTCCACCTCCTCCCCCAAGCATCAGGTGACTCCTACCGTCCCTTAGTAATAGTGGACTGGGTAGGGTAGTTGCTGGGAGCAAAGTCATTGGACTATGAGAGCCTGGTCCAAATATTAAGCTATCACTGACCGGTTGTGGAACTTTGGTCAAAGTTATTTAAGCTCTCCAAGTCCTCAAAGTGGCACCTGTCTAAGGGAGATAGCATTTGCCTGTAGGGAGGTTAAATGAGTCCCTATCTATAAGGTGCTTGGCAGGTGCCCGGCCATGTGCTGTGTGGCACACATCACCTATTAGGGCATGTGGCCCCTGTCATTCACCTGCTTTGATCATCTCAGCCCCTCCCTCTCTTTTTATTCATATGACTTCTGAGGCTCCTTTGAGAGATGGGTCTGGGAGCAGGTGGCCCCGAGATTGTTGGATCATTTTCTAGGGAAATATTTATGAATATCACAGACACCCCAACTACCTGATGCACTGGATTCAACAGAATATAAGACTGAGGTCTAGTTGGGTTGTCCAAGTTTCCAGTTTGAGAACCAGACAGCCTCTTGAATGAGGCAAACGGGCACATCCCGTCTGATGCACTGTTGCTGTTGTCTCTGTGCCATCATTGTGTCATGGCTTGCCCAGAGAGATACAGTACAAGTTCAGGGTGAGAGGAGCATAGAGCCAGCATACCGGCCCCCACATCTGCATTTAGTCAATGATCCCTGAGAGGAGAAGCCCTATCTTGTGTAGGTACAAGCAACTCGGCGAAGAACCTCTTGTGCCAACAAAAGTTTGGTGAACACCTAAGCTGAGATCCTTCCCAAGAGTTGGCAGGACTCCTGGTGCCTCTGCGTTTCCAAGAGGCAAGCAGGGTCTTCTCAGACAGACCTTTGTCTACCTGAAGCATGCCTAGGCACCCTGGATGGCTAGCAAAAATAGCCACTCCCCAGACAGAGAACCAGGTAAAGAGACCATGGATTGTACATCACAGATAAGAGATGAACTTTGGAGTCAGGCTAGAGCTTCACTTGCTGCTGGGGGACCTTGGTCAAGGCCTCACTCTGAATCTCAGTTTTCTCGTCAGAAAAATGAAGATAAGCACAGTAGTGGCGTGAGGGTTGAATCACATAACTCATGGAAAGTGCTTTAGAAGATCCTCTGCACAGCCCTAGACACAAAATTGTAGCCTGTGAGAGGATGCCATGTTCTTATCATTTCCCATGGCAGCGACACCGCTGCTCCTCAAAAGGGATGAGCCGTGACAGATCAAGCATCCCAGAGGCAGGGGCACAGGAGAATCAGCCCCTCTGGTGAAAGAGCCAGGCTTGGGCTCAGGATTTCTTACGGAATGCTAAAGCCCATTTCACATGGTTGTTTACTCTCTGTTTTAAAATTCTCCTCCAACTCTTGTCCATGTACCTGGAAGCCAGGCTGAGTTGAGTAGCTGCCAACCCTCCTCCCCAAGGAGAGAGGGCAGAGGGACAGGCTGTTAGATCTTGCTGATGCCGGGAATCAGACAGTGAGGCTGTCCTCAGCATCTAATTCTGGATAAGCAGCTTAATTTTATCGCTTCCTGCACCTACACATCCCGCCTGAGGGAGAGTGGGTGAGCGGCAGGCTCTGCCCTGTTGCATTTTCTTTTGCTCCACGCGTTACATGCACTGTCCCCAGGACTATCTCTGCCTAGTAATTCTGCCAGCCGGGGTTGTTTTGATGGCTTATGTCTTTGAAACAACATCCCAGGCTGAGAGATCTAGGAGCAATAGGAAACAAAGAAGGATCTGGATAAGAAAAGGGGGCCTGGAGGGGCCCAGTGGATGAGGAGGGTTGCCAGGGTGGCACTCAGTTGGGGTGTCCTTTTGAGGCAGGCCAACGTTCTCTTTTCCTGTGACCGTCCTCTTGTCCCATGTCTAACACTCCCAGAGCTAAGAACTACTGGGCTCATGTATCTGCCCTGGAGTCTGAAATGCCTGATTAGGCAAGGAAGGTCAAATAAACCAGTGAAAGGTACTCAGTAGGGAATACTGAGGACTGTGGCAAACAGACGGCATTAAGTCCTACATAAGGGGAAAGCATACATAGCTGCCTCCAGGGGACTCAGTGTTGCCTCAGCTTCTGAATTTTGCTTTGTAAGAGAAAAACTTAAGGGGGTGGTGGTAAGGTAGTGTATGAAATTTCCCAACTTTTAAAAAGAAGGATAGAATGAACTGATTTGCATGTGGCATGTTACAAGGAGGATTCTATCCTCAGGTCATCAGATACCTCTGACATGATCTGTACTGAATAATTCAACATTTCCTGGTTAGATGATGCATTCAGAAGGCCCTGAATGTCAAGGTTTGGAACTAATCATTTACCACATACTTTACTTTGTAAAGTAGCCATAATATATGTGTGTGTGTGTGTGTGTGTGTGTGTGTGTGTGTGTGTTTTACTTGGCCCTGTTGTGCCCTCTATCTTTTCTCCACTTTCTCGGCTCCATAGCGTAATATATTCCTTTGAATGCCCCCCAAATGGACTGACCTTGACTATAATATAGTACACAAAGCACAGGAAATTCTTGGGGAAAATGTTGCAAAAGGGATAAGCGGGTAGGCGAGTAAATAAGAAATTCACAAAGAAGAAACTGAGCCCGCTAGTGACCTAAATTATCCTAACCACTTTGAGTACACATGTGACCTTGAGGAAGCCTGCCAAACTCTCTACCTCAGTTTCCTCACCTGTAACTATGAGGCTGGCTCCGCCCATCTGCCCAGATGATCATGAGCATCATGGGATCTCAGTAAAGCCCTTTGGGTAACGCAGGAAATATTCTAGCAGCATGGGTTTTTTCCTATTGTGAGGCAGGAGGACATCTGTGTGAACCCTTGGGACCTTGCCCATTATTAGCCAGATTAAACAGGCAATTTTTCTTCCACTTGTCACCACCACAGCTGCCTGCCTGCATGCAGGGCACACAGGGGGTCTGCTGGGGAAGATGGGCCTACAGTAAGGGAGAGGTGGCACTGATGATTTAGCACCATGGGCAGCCCCACTGTTGCCAACTACAGTCCCCCTGGATCCTAGTATCAAGAGACTCTTGAGGAGAGCCAGCCAGTTACACATGTCATGGGTCACACCCCACCAGGGAAACTCTGAGGCAGCCTTAAACATAAAAATCTTTAAAATTCAGCATCTGTGATACTTAGCTGAGTTCCAGCTCATCCTGCTTTTATTCAAGAAAGGGTGAGAGGGTAGTGCCTTGTGGCTCAACGGAGTAAGGTGCTGGCCCCATATGCCAGAGGTGGCGGGTTCAAACCCAGCCCCGGCCAGAAGCTGCAAAAAAAAAAAAAAAGAAAAGAAAAAAGAAAGGGTGAGAAATGATTTTGCACTAGTTACAAGGGCAAACTAGTCAGTCTGAGATTAGTAAAGGAATTTGCTTGATTTGCCGCTCCACACTGGAAAATTCTGTAATATTTATGACATCCTCCTTGCTGGGCCAGAATTCCACCCAAAGGGCAACTTCCTATGACACGGTTTGGGGAGGATGGGGGAGTTGGGGGTCTGAAGAGCCACAACCACAGCACAAGGGGTCCCTGGTGGGTGGGGATGTTGACCCTGGGGGAGGAGCAAGGCCCTACAGTTGCACATGGAGTTGGGTGTGCATCTTAATAAACACTAAAAATAGGAAGGAGTCGTCATCATTTAAGTTGTCATCAGAAGCAAATGCTGAACAAATATCCTGTAATGAAGATGAATCCCAGGAGGGAAACAGAGGAGGGGTGAGAGGCAACACCAGGGCACTTGCTGATGAGACAGTGGGGGACACTCAGGGAGCCTGCTCGCTGCGGAGGGGGCATTTAAACCGCCATGCAGAGGAGGAGAGAACCGGCCTTGCTGAGAGAGGGTGAAGAGGGAAGAAACTCTCATGGTGTGTTGGAGGAACAAAAAAGCAGTGGTGGGACGGAAAGGGAGTGAGTTAGCAGGGAGTGGGGTTAGGATGCGGTTGGAGAAAGGGCAGAGGTCAAATCACATGGGCCTACACATGGATACCTTTTTTCCAGGAGGATGACCTGTAACTTTCATCAAATTTTTAACTAGATCAGTGACCCAAAAGAACTCTAAGGAAATTCTGAATCAGACTGCCTTTAGTCAATTAAATAGAGCTTTCAAACAACAATTATGCAAAAGATTTTCTTTTCTTCTCAATTCCTGAAAGCTCTGAATTACAAAGTAGATAGTGACACCGGGGTGCCATTTCAGGTTGTGGATACAAGGGAAGGCTCCAGGTGACAGCGGTGTGTGGCACAGTGTCCATGGTGAGAGCACACTGGAGTGCCCAGCTGTGTATGGAGTTCGGCAGCCATAGGAATGCAGCTCCCTCTCTTTCTCTGTTCCATGGCAGGAGCTCAAGGCTGCAAGGATAAGTGATGGGAGCTTTGCGCCCGTCCCCTGCAGGTGTGGCCCGTGCCCTGAGGGTAATTACCAGGCTGAGTGAGTCACCAGCCTCTCTTTCCTTGCAGTCTCCTCAATGCCAACAAGATCAACTGCCTGCGGGTTAACACCTTCCAGGACCTGCAGGACCTCACCTTGCTCTCCCTGTATGACAACAAGCTGCAGACCATCGCCAAAGGGCTCTTCGCCCCTCTGCAGTCCATCCAGACGCTGTGAGTATGCTGCCGGGCCTGACAGCGGGTCTCCAAGCAGCAGGAGATCCCACACACCCAACACAGAGAACACCCAGATGGAGACAGGACGAGCCCGTCCAGGAGGAGTTCTAAAGCCTTCAGTGAGGCTAGAACAGAAAAAGCAGTCACAGCTAACAGGTTCTGAGCATTTACACAGTACGTAGCACAGCGCTAACTACTTCCCTGTCTCAAAACCATTAAGCCTCACAACAACCATATTTGGTAAAAGCTGTCATTTTCCCCAGTTTACATGTGAGGAAATCAAGGCACAGAGAGGTTACTTACTCAAGGTCACACAACTAGTAAGGAGCAAGGAGCAGGATTTGAATCCACACAGAGGAACTCCTGAGTCCCACTCGAGACCACTGTGGCCACCATATTCTGAGCAGGCTCCATCTCTGCTACTAACCCCATTCCCCCTCCACCCTCCCAAACCAAGCCTCTGATACTGGCAGTCCTAGAATATTTCCCCTCTCTCCTTGGGATATGTTTCCTCACTTCCAAGCACTGCAGGTGTTCATAAATATTTCATTTAAACATATAACATCTGAATATATATCTCAGCCCAATTTCTGATGGCTCCAGCCTCAGGCTTAGATCTCAGCCCTAGGCCTGCAGTGGGCCTTGGGGCTTCTAAAGACACTGTAAGTCATCTGGCTCTTATTGTCCCCATAGCCAGAGACAGGAACCAACACTGAGCAACAGCAGATGCTATACAGTGAACACCGACCATGTGCCAAGCCCCGTGCTTGGTGCTTTGCAAAGTTTTTCTTACTGAGCCAAGGAAAGCAAGGCCCACAGTGCTCTCGTGATGATAAAGATAATTACAGCAACACCCACTACTATATACAGAGCACCCACCATACGCCAGGCGCTGTGCCAGCTGCTCCGTGTGCCTGGTATCACTGAGCCTAAAGAAATAAAATGTACTCTACCCAAAGTGTAAAGCCCATGACTTGCTTGGCCCATCAGAATTGGCATGCATGAGAAGAGAGGGGACCAGTGGTGGATCCTGCTGTAAGTGGGAAGAGCTGGGAGACAAGAGTCCCCAGACCAGATGCCAGCTGCATCTATGACTGTCTTTTGCAGACAGCAGGCCTGAGGCCCCCTCTTTGAGTCCTGTCTGAAAGCAGCACCCCCAGACCTCCCGGGGCAAGAAAACAGGGAACCTGCACTGGACAGCCAAGTCGCAGGGCCAGGCAGGGTGGTGGTGGAGTGAGGCAGCACAGGTCACTCCTAATTAACAGCCCCATCCCTCCCACAGCCACTTAGCCCAAAACCCATTTGTGTGCGACTGCCACTTGAAGTGGCTGGCCGACTACCTCCAGGACAACCCCATTGAGACAAGCGGGGCCCGCTGCAGCAGCCCACGCCGGCTCGCCAACAAGCGCATCAGCCAGATCAAGAGCAAGAAGTTCCGCTGCTCAGGTAATCAGGTTACGGGGCCGGGCCCCGCTTTCTGCCTCAGAATACAGCAGCCTCGGAGAGGCCAGTAATCCAATCTGGAGGACAGCGAGTGCTGTAATGGCTCCTGCAAATTAAATTGGGGAAATGCAGTTAGCCCTGCAGAAAACCAATTACCTTATGGATTTAAAATCAAACACACACACACAAAAAATAAAACCATGGGAGCATGGGGGAGGGGGAGGCGGTTGCAGGGACCATAGAACTCCAGAGCTAGGTAGAAACTGGGGCAGGGGTAGCTTTGCAGCTGTGCCCTCTAGAGGCTAAGATTTATTTTTTAATTTCCAAAGTGTACTCCTGAAAGAATAGACAGACAAGTAAATATAGCACAGGCCAGGCTGCAGATGGTGTGCAATCTTGGGGACCTCCCACTCCCCACTCAGACTACGGCACAGACCTTTAACCACTGTGTATTCTGGGTTTCAATGTTCATGAAAGACACTTTTGCTAGCTGTCTCCTCCAACAAGAGAATAATGAGAGTTGTGCTCCAGAAGGAACAAAGCCCTGTTTTCGTGTGCACAGGCTCTCTCTAGATACCTCTCTCCCTCTGCACCCGGGAAGGACATGCGGGTGAATGGCAGGGGAATTCTCAGCCCGTCCTGGAAAGAAAAGTAGTTCTCTGTGAGTCGATAGCTAGATGAACAGGCAGTTAAAAATTGCTATCATTTGTGTCCTTTTCTACTGGAAAACATCACCAAGCTGCGCTGTGCTCCCAACGTGGGAGACTGATGGCGTGAAGCTCGAGATGGGCTGGAGCCAGCCTCACAGTTGTGTGTCAGCAACGCAGTTCCTCCCCCCTGCCCGGGAGCCTCTGGTGCAGGCGAGACTTCTTAGGGAGAAGGCCCACATGTGGAATGGTCACCAAGAGAAGAACTTCTTAGCACATGCTCTTGTCCTTTAAGTCAGACTCCTCAGTCTGTGTCTCTAAAATGATAAACTTAATCTATTTCATTTTTTTCTAACAGAAGCATATATATCAAGAGGGCTTAAAGATAACACAGGGGTTTTGCGGCACCATAAGGAGTTGGTGCCAATTTGCCTTCCCCGCAATAGTGATGTCAGTTATAAGAGTGATTTTTCACTAATGATGAGTGCTGTGCTATGCACTTCTGGTTTGATTTGCTTTTTCTAGTAGTCCTGTGAGGTTGGCATGAGAGGTTCCTGTTCTACAGCAGAGGAAGCGGAGGGCTCAGAGGTGAAGGGGAACCCCAAGGTCACAAGCCTGCAGACAGCAGAGGCAGGACAGAACCTCAGACCTAGCTCGCTCCTCAACAGCACACAGCATCTAGGAGAGGAGTGTTTGGAAAGGAGGTGCAGCTGTTCAAATGACTTCCCTCCCAGATCTCATCTCCTGAAATGTTTCCTTAGGTTCCTTCCTGGGCCTGGCAGCATCTCTGGGCAGAAAATCTCCTCCCAGCCCAGAACTATCACCTGAGATGCAACCATCCTTTCCTAGGGCCTTTCCCCATGACTAATGCCAGCCTCGCCCCCTCCTTTCTACCCATTTGGTCAGAGCTGAGTTAATCTGCTCTACCAACTTGAGCTACCGGAGAAAAGGCAGTGAGAGTCAGAGGAGGGCAGGACACATCTGCCAACCCAACCCTTTGGTCTCATAGTGTCCTGTCAATATCTTGGACCCCAGGTTGGTACTAAGGCCCTGGATGGCAGACCAGGGGTGGAGTCAGCCCGGGTCCAAGGACAAGCATCTCCCAGGAACATAATTTGGGCAATTGCTTGTGAATGACTGTGGGCTGGGATTGGGGGTGGCAGTATAGAAAGAATTAAATAGGAGACAGAGGCAATAGAAAGTGGACCAAGGAAACGATAGAGCTTAGTTCTAACTCTAGCTACGCTGCCACCTGTCTGCCTACCTGTCTACCCACCTACCTTTGCATTTGCAGGATCCTGGCTTCTTTTATGTGGACTGGGAGTGGTTGGAAATAAAAAATACAAACAGGGAGAAGGGGCTGGGCTCTTGCATTGATCCTGTCTAAAGTACTTTCTTAAAAAACAAATCAATACTAAGCAGAAAGATTATTCCTATAAAGGTAGACATGTTAGGAGCTGTGATGAGCCCAACAGAGAGCACTTTCTATGCTTTTATGTAGCTGAGAGCTACCCCTCAGCTCCAAAGGCCTTGGCTTTGAGAAACACCAGGGTCCAGACCTGCCTTGGCCTTGGGGCTATACCTAAACTGTAGATCTAAAGCTCTCTGTTTCCAGGAAGCTCCAGAGGAGAGAAGGGGGGTAGGTGACACAGACTGGATTTGACAGATAATAACTCTGCGTTTTACTTTCCCTAAAAGCACCCCCATTGAAAAGACAGCTGATGTAATTAGGAGCCAATTTGAGGGCTGCTCCAGCAATGCATAAAGCTGCTCCTGAGGCAGGGCGTCTGGTTTCCCAGCTGCCTTGCGTCTGCCTCTTTCTATCAGCCTCGTCCACCGCCCTGGGCAGTAAGATCAGTGTAGGGTGGATGCTGCCGACTAGGGTAATCTGACCATCAGATTAAGTGCTCCTTGAAAGGGACCACCTGACTACCTGGGACCCCACCTGGCAGTTATAGGATACTATCTTTCTTCCCTCAATGTCTCCCCACTTTGCATGAGAAGAAACTCTCTTGTTGAAACAGTCCAGAGGGTGGTGATGCAATGTGTCCAAAGATGGCAGACAGCAAGAAAGCTCTTAGGGAATTACAGAATTTCAGAGGCCTCAAAGGTCATCCAGTTTATTCTAGAGGTGAAGGAATTAAGGACCAACTACCCAGTGGAGAAATCTTACTGAAAATATAGAGTATTATTTTCAGGGTAAGATCTGAGACACAGGACTTCTGACATGTTGTGAAGATTCTTGATAATTTACCCCCTATCTCCCCACCCCTGCTGGTCCCTTCATTTCCTTTTGTAGAAGGAAGCCAAAGATAAGGAAAAAGATATTGTAAGGCTTACAGGAGGGTGTTGCATGAAAGAGATAGATTTTCCGTGCTTGGATGCTGAGGTCCTGATCAAACTCAAATATGAAATCCCAGAACCAGGGTGTTTCCAAAGCCCCACATGTCTGGATATCAGGGTAGAAAGTTGAGCACAGATGACGTGGTTGGCTCTGGTGAGTAAGAAGTAAAGAAGGAGGACAGGCCTGCCCCCAAGCTGAGGCCAAACTCTTCCTAACTGGAACATCATCGCAGAAAGCTTATGCCCTGTGAAGATTTCTAAGACCATCTTCTCAATTAACTCAGTCCCAGAAACACTTGTGGAGGTCAGACATGGAGGCTCTCAGTCCCCCGGCCCCAGCTATAGTCTCTCCAACCCAACGCCACATGGGAGGAAGTCCCAAGTCGGCAGGTACATGAAGACTGCCCCTATCCGTCATGGCTAGAGATATAAAAAAGGGGCACCTCACCTGGGCCCTCGGCATCCCAGACAGTGGTTGTTGGTCAATTCCAACCACTCCCATGATTCCCAGCCAAGGAAGACATCAGGAAATCAAGAAGGATCCTAAAATTAGGTGTCTTCCCCTCACATTAGTCACTTCCCTTCTCTTTCCTTCCTTTAGTCTGAAAAAGGTCCCTCATTGTGAGATCGTGTGGTTTTCAGTCTCAAAGCTAATGCCCATTTGCTTTCCTTCTTTTTCTCTGGCTTAGGAGATGTATTTTCTTTTGATATCACACATGTCCTTTATTATACCTTAAATGATCTTGGATCAATAGCAGCCAGAGGGTTTCTAAGGATGCTGAAGGGCATTTAGGAAACTCCTGAGTTGTGGAAGTCAAAGGGGGCTTTTTTCTAAAGAGAGTATCACAACTTTGCTAGACCACTGGGAATTGTGGGCCGTCTCTACTTTAAAGGGTTGAAGGGAATTGACTCTGATGGAACCACCCAGGTGTTGGGACTGGCCCTCTGTTGAGTTTGATGTCTTATCAGACCACTTGATGTGATTGGATGGAGTTTAGAGACTCAGTTTAGGCCTGAGATATGACCACAGACATCTGAGTGTTCTTTCGTTCCCTTGGGAAGGATCATTCTGCCCTGATGCTCCTGAGCATGGGTGTCTGATGATCACACACCCGTTCTTCTCCCTTCCTCCTGTATCTCCTGCGGGCAGGGCACAAGGGCAGTGGGGCTCCTGTCTTCGGAAGCATTCCAGTGGAACCCCACTCCTGGTACTAATCACGCTCAGTGGGGGCTGCTCCGGCTTCTGCTTCTCCACACTGCTTCCTCTGAGCGCTCCTGTCCTCTCTCTGACGCTGCTTCCTGACCTTGACTCTGACCAGTCGCCGTGGGGCTTTCCTTTGTGCTTGATCTAACCATGTGGTGGAACGATGGAAACGGAACATGGTTCTGTCAAGCACCGCGGAAAGCACCGCGCTCTCCTGCACCATGGCCCACCACCGCCGCCACAGCCACCACCGCTGGACACCTCTCCTCTGCTCTGGAGCACCGCAGCTCACCACCTGCCAGACCCACCTCTCCCAGGCTCAACTCACAAAGGGCAGGAGGGTGGGAGGCTTCAGATAGAGGGTGAAAGAAGATAGATGATAGATGGGTATGGAGAAGCAGGTTGGGGCCAAGCTAAGATCCGCATCCACAATGGAGTTGCCTTTCACCAATCTAGCCTGATGCCAGACAAGGAGTAACAGCTAGATCTGAGCTCAGAAACTACTGTGTATCTTCTTCCATTGGAAGGGAACCAGTCTACCCAAGTCTTAGGTAGACTCTGCTTTCGAGTCATATGCCCCCTCATTCCCTGGGAGAGTCCCATCCATGGCCCTTTCACCAGTGGTAGCTAAGCCAGAGGGCGATTCAGACTGCTCACCGCCACCACCACCTTTACTGCTATTCACTTCATTTGAAATGACTGTGAGCGTGAGAATGGATGAAACTGGTGTGAGTCTAAGACTTGGGACTTAACCTGAAGCTCCCCCTGACACTCACTCCTCATGAAAACCTTGACCCTGATTCCCGTGAGGAAGCTTGGAAATTTGAAAGCACAGTTAACACAGAGGTGCCAGGGGACAGGGAGAGGGTGTACAGAAGTCTTCTGTCTGTGACAAGAAGGAGAGGGTCTTGGTGCCTCTTATTTTGCTTGTTTCTCAATGTATCCTAGAGTCAGTGTAACTAGAAGATCGTGGTGGTGATGCCCGCCCAGGAGTCTGTGCTCCATCCTGTGAGAGAGAGCTAAAGTGGTAGGAACCAAAGCCTGGTTGGGAACTGGTAGCTGGGCTCTGAGCTCCCATCACAATGTGTTGCTCCTGTCTCCTCTCTCGCAGGTCATCCCTCAGCCAGGGGCCCACCTGTTGCCAAGTAGTGGGGAGTCCTGTTTGCCTCTCTGAAATTTTCTCAACATTTTCTGAATACTTACAATACAGGCCAAGCATTGAACCATTTTATACCAGTGCTTTGTTTAACTTTCACAACATTCTAGGTCCCATTTTACAGATAAGAATATTGAGGCCCAGAGAGGTTAGTTAACTAATTCACACAGGGTCATCTGACTCCATAGTAGCTGTGCCATTCTGCTGCCATACCCAGCCTTTCCAGCTATGGAGAGTCCCATGGTCTTGATTCGAATATTTTTAAAATCTTGACTTGATAGGAAGTTGAAATTTTTTTTGATGCTCCCTTTCAAATAACTTGAGTAAGAAAAAGAAAAAGCATCATTCAATCATTCTTCCTGTCCAGTATAAACATACCAGCATCCCAACTGGTACAGAGTAAATCCTTGAGCCCAGAGAAATTCCCTTTCTCTCCTTATAGAAGGGTATGTTCTGAGTCCCCACCCCCAGAATGCAGGGGTCCACAATGGCGCCCTTCCATCAGGGCCTCCCTGCTCCTGTGGCAGCACAGGACTACAACTGGACGTCACCAGCTGCCAACTGTGGGCATTTCCCTCTGCTTTCAGGCAGATGGCTGCTGTCATAATAGACTCAGATGGAAACAACTTGCTAGGATAGCTCCCCACCCAACTGGTCACCAAACTCTTGGTGAAACAGTGCTTTCCAAGCACCGCAGGCTGGTCCCCAGCCTGCCCACGAGTGGATGTCAGTATGCCTGCCAGTGTTCCCTTGGTTCCATTCACCACTTATGGCCCTTCACTTGATCATGTCACATCCTTTTCAAGCTGATGAGCCCAGGAAAGCCTTCACACACACCCCAGTTCCTCTTTCTGCTTCTTTCCTTGTTTCTTCCATCCCACCCATCCTAGCGATACTGGGAAGAGAAGAGAAGAGCTCTGGCTCATGAGTTGGCAACTTCATGTTGATGAGATAATAATGAATTTGTAACTTGGCAATCAAACTGGTTGCCTAAAGGGTGTCACAAAGATGCAGGCTATGAATGACAGCACCTGTCCTGGGCTCTGACAGTGCTGGCCTGTCTCAGCACAGTACTGGCCTCTGATCCCAACCCTCCCAAGTCCATCCAAAGAAGGAGAGCTTCAGCTCCCTGCCTGCCCCAACCCCAGACCACCCAAATGTCGCGTACATCCTCCTGGGAGTGGCTGTAGGGCAGAGATTTATAATAAAACCACATTGCTGTGAATTTCCACCTTCTGTCCCCCACTTCCCATCTATTAAAGCTTGTCTGTGATCGCACACCAAGTGTCGTTGTTCTGGGCTGCCCGCGAGAGGGGAGGAAGGCTCCAGGGGCAGGAGCAGGCGAAACGCCAGATGACATCAGCTCTTCCAAGGCCTGTTTCGGCCAAGGTTGAGTTTTATGGTCCCCCTTCAAATCCTCCAGGATCTCTCCTGTCTGAATTCATCCCGAAGAGAAGCAGCAGCCGCCTATTACAGTTGGTTTTCTCCTACTAAGTATTTCTGGCAGTGACAAATATGCATAGAGATTGAAATTGACTTTTAAAGCTCTGGAAAAGTTAAAAATACTTTTGGGTAGTTATGAGCATTAGGCATAACAAATGGCTCTGAGAAACCCTGGGTAGTTTCGGTAATGAAATATGAAGTGATGGAGGTGGCATTTCAGGTTGGCTCTGACTGGGGAGCGAACTTTTTCAGTGATGTACATACGCCGTTATTAACAATTCTGGCTCTCACTCATATAAAATATCACATTCCAACCCACTTGTTATTACAAACCAGGGCAATAACAAAAACAGCAGGGGGAAAAATATTGGAAAGAACACATTAGTCCGTCAAATCTAATTGCAAAACCATTTCATTAAAATGGGTCAGCGGCTCCATTGCAGAGGTCCACCAGTTATAATCTAACTATGCTACTGAGAGCGATTCCTGCTAACTACAGTCTGCTCTCACCTTTACTGAAAAGAAAATGCATTTAATAGGCGGTTGTCCCTAGCCACAGTCCAGCCGGTGCACGCCTTCAGGCTCCTCGTGTTGAAG
The DNA here is from genome assembly GCA_963574355.1 of Loris lydekkerianus. Lineage (NCBI taxonomy): Eukaryota > Metazoa > Chordata > Mammalia > Primates > Lorisidae > Loris > Loris lydekkerianus. The sequence continues at coordinate 44,639 of CAUYPK010155026.1, read as the reverse complement.
AGCAAAGTGTGCTCTTGTCTTCCTGCCTCTGATCAGCAGACTTCCTATCATAGGAAAAGCCTACCAACATGTATGTGGGAAATGCCCCTTCATGCCATCACTGGGTAGACCCACTGGCAGAAAGCAACAGAGGGTAGTCATTTTGCAGCATTTGCAAAATGAAATTCACCCAGTACTCAGCACACTGACATGTCTGGAGGAAGATGGTCCAGGTCAGACATATTCAGTGGGATGACAGCTGGCAAGTCAATGGCAAGAGATTTGTATGATATGTAGGACCAGGAAGCCACCCAAATACCTGTGGGAGTGTGTGCACAGGATGTACTCACTCAAGCCTAGGGGTGGAACAGGAGCTGAAGGAGGGAATAGGAGGCGGCAGAGAGGGAAAGGAGGATAGGACCAGGCTACTGATTCCTTGTCTTAAGTAGCTAGTGTCACTTTGAATCAGAGACCCAGCAAGTTCATATCCAATCAGAAATTACCACAGGTAGGCAATCCAGGGGTGAGAAGCTACCTGCCTCACCAAGGCCACTGTGGTGGGGGTTGGAATCTCACCTCCACCAGGTCCAGCTTCATGGTCATTCCTGTGGGGACTGGGATAAAGGTTGGGGGGACACACATCTATAGTAAAGCATGGTGTTAATCACATGGACCATGGCAGCAGCCTGCCTGGGTTCATCCCTCTGTCCCAACTGAGTCCCCTGTGGGACTCAGTTTCCTCATCCATAAAATGGAGTTACCGTAACCTCAGCATATTGTGTGGATTAAATGGTCTCACCCTTTTGAACATGGAAGAGTCACATTCAGTAACTGGCAGCTATTACCAAGAGCTACACTGATGTCTTAGTGGTGTCTAAAATGCCAAATGCCTCCCAAGGTTCTCCAAAACAACTAGCATCTGTACAACTCATGACCCTCTCCAGAGACTCTCTGCCTCCCTGACCTTATTCCTTCAAACAGTCCCTGTGAGATAGGGACAGTTATTTCATTCCCATTTTCCATGGAGAGAGACTGAGGCTAGAAAATGGCAAGGCCTGAACAAACCTATGCCCTCTGCTGCTAAAATCCCATCTACTGATGCCCCGGATTGCCCCGAATGCAGCGAGATCACCAGGGGATGCCTCTCAAGCTAAGCAAACAGATAATATTCACATTCTCTGAGATACCCCTAAAATGCACAAAAGACACCCCATTCATGCCTTGGACAAATGTGGACCGAATGCTTGTTTTGTGCCTAACATTGTCCTAAGGAAATGTTGAGGCTAAAAGGATGAAAATCCAGCCCCACCAATGAGCTCAAGTCTGATAGGAGAACCGGAGCTCCCCCAGTCACCTCTGCAATGATTTCATGGTCACACAAGTGTTTGCCTGGGTGCTGGGAGATCATTTCTGATCACTAGCGCAGCTCCCTGGCCATCCCTCAGAGACATCAGATTGCCAGTCCTGTTAACATTACTGTGCAACCTCGAGAGAAATTCAATTTCAAAACAGTAAATCTTAGCTTCTACTTTTAGCTCACGGGAACTGACCTTTCACTACAGTTAAACAGAACTTACTCTCAAAGGCAGAGGCCACATCTGACCCTCAGATGCATTTTGTTTGTCTTCACGGTGTTTTAAAATTTATTACCAATATTGTTTATCCATCTGGCTTCTCTTAACAAAAAAACAAAAAATCCCAAGCATTATACGGTGGGCTCATTTCCGTGGCCCCCAATCCTCACGATTATCTTCCCAGTGTTGAAGCAAGGTGTCAGGGGTCACTTATTGCCACACACTTGACCTTCTGTGCTTTTACCTCTTGGGGCCCTGACAACAACTGGATCTATGAGCCCTTTTCATACCTTATTCCCCTGCTCTGGAGTCTCTCCCCTCCCCCCCATCAAAGTCCCATCAAAATCTCACTGTCTGGATTTTCATGAACATTTAAGGAGTGTCCTTGGATGGTGGGCACCATGGTAGTTCCCACAAAACTGCAGGCTGAATTCTATACCCATGTGCCTGGGAGCATTTCTCCTAGGAGAACACCTGTAACTTTCATCGGCTTCTCAAAAGGATCTGTGGCCCATAAAGTGTAAGGGCCCTCAGATCTCAAGCCAGGTTTCCTTGAGGACAGACGGTGGTGAGGGACAAAGACCCAATTGAAAGCAGTGAGCTGGGGACAGGGAGAGCACCAGCAAGGTGGCCAAACTGAAGGCAGTACCGTGTCTGTCACTTGATCCCCAACACCCCCCGCACCTGACTTGCCCAGCCACTCTCCCCTCCCCACCTGCACCCCCTGCAACCTCTGGTGCTGTGCGGAACTCGTGACGCTGACGCCCCCTCTTTGGCTCTGCCCAGGCTCCGAGGATTACCGCAGCAAGTTCAGCAGTGAATGCTTCATGGACCTCATGTGCCCGGAGAAGTGCCGCTGTGAGGGCACCATCGTGGACTGTTCCAACCAGAAGCTGGCCCGCATCCCAAGCCACCTCCCTGAATACGTCACTGACCTGTAAGTCTAGCCCTAGTGTGAACTCTATCTTCCCCACACACATCTGGTCATGCTGAGCCAGCCCAGGCAGCGTCTCCTAGAAGACACCCCCATCTCCCAGATAGTGGTCTGAGGACAGACACTCAGGTGTCCTCCAGGGGCAGCTTGTCACAAATGATTCATTCATTTATGCTCCAGCATTTTCTGAACACCTGCTGTGAGCCAAGCATGGTGCTAGGCCCACTGGTTTCTGCAGTGAGCAAAGCACACAGTCCCTATGAGCCCTTATAGGGCTGCCAGTATAGCCAGAAAGATGGATGCTAATAAATAAACTTGTACTAAAGTGAGAAAACAACCAGAATGATTAAATGTATTGAGCCTTTAATTAGCCATGCTAATAAAAGGACGTGTTGGTTTATCCAGAAAAGGAAGAACTAAAACCTCATAGCCCAGGGAAGGGTGAGGGCACAGTGTGTGAGCTGACACCTGTCTCCTCCTGGCTTCCTGAGATGGGGCATGTTGTTTCTCAGATCTGAGGCTCAGTCTCTTAGCTATAAAACGGAGGTGCTACTGCCCACCTCCTAGGGTGGCTGGGAAGATTGAGAAAGAGAATGCAAGCACAGAATTCATCTTGAATCCTGGCATGGAACAAGCTTTGATGAACACTGGTGTTCCCCATTATCATTGCTGTTCTCTCTGACCTCACAAGTCAGCACAGGACACAGCAAGGCATCACTTTCCCTGCCCTCCTGCTCTCCTTGAGCACACGTGAATGTGCAGCCCCTGAGCTGCTCCTGGTAGAGGGGAGTGTTCAGGAGGAGCTGAGGAGTCTGGAGGATTGGGAGACCCTGGGAAAAGTTCCTGAAGGTTTCAAGTTGCCACTGGTGACCCCACAAAATGAAGGCAGGTCCTTGGCAGTTGAGGGGGTGCTGAAAACACATGTGCCCAAGCGGGATATTCAAAAAGTCTGTAGTTAAAGGGAGTCTCCTCCAAGAGGAAGCTGAGGCTGATTTTCTTTCTTTTTCCATCCTATCCTCTCTCTGCTGGGCCTGTCACGCTGATGGGGCAGACACTGAGATTTTTTATGGTCTGTAGACTCCTGCTGAGTGTGAAGTCAGGGCAGCCACTCAGCTGAAGCCATGGGCAGGGTGGAGGGGGCAGTGGCAGGTGCAGGGCAATAAGGAGGAGCCTTGTCCACAGCTGACCCACCACCTCATCCTCTTGCTTCCCATACAGGCGACTGAATGACAATGAGATATCTGTTCTAGAGGCCACTGGGATCTTCAAGAAGTTGCCCAACCTGCGGAAAATGTAAGTCAACTGCAGGCACGTGGCAGCAGCCTCTGCTCTCTGGCAGGGCTGTGTGGCCAAGGGCATATTTGCCTGATAAACAGAATCAGGTGGTCTTTGCTTCCATGACAAAATATGAACTGTCCCATTTTAAAGGAAACTCAAGCACTTCAGGTCTATCCTTTACCTTCCCAGTTTTGACAGGGACATGTACACCAAACCATTTCTGTATACCCAGGAAAGCAGTAATACAAATGCGTGATAAGTTGCAACCAACTCCCGGCCTCAGCAACCAAGGAACAAAAGGGAATAGTGGGGACTGTGGCAAAATGTGGGCCCAGAGCACATCAAAAAGGGCAGATGTCACTCAGTTCATCCCAATGTTTGTCTTCCTAGAATAAAGGTCAAGGGCTGCCAAAAATATTCCTGCTTCTTAAGAGCAGCTTGAAATTCAGATATGGGAGTAAAGGAGGTAAACAGACCTCGTTCATTCTGAATTCAGCTCTGCCCTTCCCAGCTGTGTGGAAATGTCCTTAGCCTTTCTGATCCTTAGAGTCATCATTTATGAAACAGAGACCCACCTTCCTTGTAAGTTCTGATAAGGATCAGAAATAAATATGAGGAAATAAAGACAGAAGACATGATCCTGGGCAGAGAGGGTGAAAGAAGACAGAAGAGGGCCTCTGGGTTGACTGACTGAACGTGGCTGGTTATATATTGAAAATGGGTTGCGACTTCGTGATGTGGAGTACATGTATGCTGTGGAATACTATTCATCCATCAAAAGTTGTATTTTGCATTAACCTGGATGGAGTTCAAATACACTCTTCTTAGTAAATTACCACAAGAATGGAAAAGCAAGTGTCCACTGTACTCAATACGAAGCCAGCAGATGAACTAATACACTCCCACACAAGAGAAAAACTCAACTCAAGTTGAGGGGGTTGGTGTGCTCCCACCTAATGGACACAGGGGAAGGGTATATGGCACACCTCCTGGGTGCAGGACACAACTACAACAAGGACTTCACCTAACAACTGCAAACATTATTACCTAATCATCTGTACCCTCTTATTTATCTAAAATAAAAAGAAAATAATATTTTAAAATTTAAAAAAGCAGGTTTTGCATGCTCAGATATTTTGAGCAGCCCTGGAGTAGCACAAATGTGGTAAGTGGCTGGTTGCAAGGCCACAAAAATAATAACAGCTAGCAGCTAACACGTATGGAGCACTTCACTCTGTGCCAGTGATTCATTTAACACTGATAGTAATTCATTTAACCCTCACCAAGAACAACAAAAAGGCTCTGCTTTATTGTATTAATAAGGACACTCAAACACAGAAAGTAATGTAACTTGTCAAAAGTCAAGTGGCAGAACCAGGAGCCAGGAAGGCAACAGTGCAGATTAGCTGGGATTCGTACACACCCCCTGCAGGCAGTAAGTGTGTGTGTGTGTCCATGTGTCCATAACTCTACGTGTACAGCACTAGCCAGCCTACCACATGACACAATGGGGCAAATCCAGTCCTGAAGACCACCTGCTGCAACTAGTGATTTAAAATAACTTGATGGCAACTTTTAATGTCAAGTAAAGGAAGGATCTTTGTGCACTGGGACCCATCACCACCCCTATACTTCCATGGAGGTGGTGGGTCACTCTGGATTTCTGCTCAGCAGAGAGTTTAAGCCAACTACTCCCAGGCCTGCACCTGCCAAGCTCCTTCAAAGACCATGGGGCTCGGGCCCTACGGTTACCTGCTCTTGACTCTGATTTTATTTAGTTTGTAGGCAAAGGAGAGTGAACTAAGCCAGGTGGTCGGACTCTGTGATGCCTTTCTGGACCTTTTTGCACTTATTTGTTCAACTGGAATAATGAAGCTGAGCCTTTCCTCCTAGGGCAGCAGTTCTCAACCTGTGGGTCGCGACCCACAGGAACTGTATTAAAGGCCCGCAGCATTAGGAAGGTTGAGAACCACTGGCCTAGGTTTCCATGAGTATCACACACTCAGGAACGCAGACTAAAGCATGTGCTGAGTTATTGCAAAGGGTTGTTAGTTCTATGGCAACTCAATGCAGTGTTTCAAATGATGTCACTTTCAGAGCACCTGGGTGGCCTCTCTCAGTGAACTTCCAGGTGGGTTCTTATGCTAAAGAAGAATCCCAACCAGAGGCTGAAAACTGGCAATCCTCTGGCCAAAGTTAGGTGGACACAGTTGGATTTATTGGTTGTGGTTTAATAATAATGGTGCTATATTACAATAAAAAGGGTGTTTTTAATAAGTTGTCTACTTTTAAAAAATTGGTTTTCACAGAAAAAAATAAATCCATATTTCTGGTATCTTTTGGAATGACCCAGCAGTACTGCTCCAGCAGAACTGAGCTGAGGAGCAGCTGCCCCTTTGGCTGGGACACGTGTTTGTTGGTCATCTTCATCCCCACTGGGCCTGCTTCTGGTCACCATTAAGTCACTGTCCTGTGGACACTCGAGCTTTCAACCCCAGCTTGAAATAGAATTTCTAGGAGGGGTAAGGAGAGGCCCATAAAAGAGTAGACAGGATCTCCCCACCCTGACTGTGTGCCAGAGCACACGCCCAGTTGTGACTCAGTAGCCCCTGTTTCCAGAAATATCCATGTAGCTCTCTCCCCTCTGTATTTCCATGTGGGACTGGGCTCCTTCCCTATTGCCAGAGCTACTAGGCCGACCTACAATCCAGAAGCGACACAGACCTGGCAGAGGCCAAGGCTTGCTTTATGGACCTTGGACTTGCCAGAGATAGCCAGCTGAATCCCCCAACCTGTAAAGTTTTCTTGGAAACAGTGAGAGCAGGCTCTGAAACGTACAACTGGCCACTTACCGTGGCAGCAGGTCTGAGACCCCTCTGCACTGACCCTGGCCCTGGGATAGGAGTTTTTGTCGCTGGTCCCGTTAAGTATAAGGTTCCCTCATCCTCAGAGTCAGAGCCATGGAGGCCACAGTTTTGTCTGCAGAGACAAAGATGGAGAGAGGCCCTCGGCTGGCTCTTCTCGTGTTGGGTTTCCTGGAATCTGGGCTGTTGTTGGTAGACACTGCCCTGGAAATGTGCCGCGGGTCTCACAACCTCTGCGCGCTCGTTTTGCTTCTGGAGCGCTTGCCCGCACGCCTCCCTGTCCTCCAGCCACTGCCTCGATGGATGGAGAGAGAGCGGCAGCCGGCTCGTCTGGAAGTCTGCCCCCTCTTTTTAGTCTCCTTCTGTTTTCCATTCTCCCAGCCTGAGGAAATCCAATTCACAAACTATACAGTAATGTGATGTTAATTTTGCTCATTTAAAGAAACAGATGTCAGGAAATGGGAACCCTCCCCCTTCATAGCTACTCTAACTCATCTTCATTGCGCAACCCCTGTATTTTAGTCCCCCAAGAAGCCCAGCTCTCTGGAGCAGAATCCTTCTCCTCCCACATTTGGGTGAGTTACAGCTGCTGGGGAGAGCCGTTATCTCTCTCCCATGTCTAATTTGGGGGTAATTTGCATCTCCCCAAAGCGTTCCCTTCATTTCTGGGTTGTACCAGACCAAGAGCACCAGGATTTGTAAGAAAACTGGCTGAGTTTCAGGAGAAGGAGTGGAAATCCAGAGTCTCCTGACTCCCCTGATCCTCAGGAGAGGGATTTTCAAGGGTTCACTTGTGTTTTCTTGGCAGGTCGGGAGGGAGGGGAGATCAGGGCCAGAGAGGGAGCAGACGACTTTTCTCAACACCAAGTGCAGGCATTGGCTTCCCTTGGGAGCTTGGTGCCTCTTTGGGAAGGGAAGGTGGCCTGCATTGAGCAAGTGCCCTTGTTCTGTCACTTGCTCCAAGTCAGTCCCCAGGGAAGGCTTCACCCCCAGAGGTTGGTGTGTGTCAGCCCAGAGCTCATATTAGGGACTTGGGGTGGCCCCTGGCAGTGCCCTATTGTCCTTGGCCTCAACATCCCCCTTTAGTAAAATGGGGCACCTATTCTGTGTCTGTGAGCCCTCCCATTCTAACAACCTCAGTGTGCCCAACACGTTAGCAGGCTCTGTCCCCCCACCCCTGCCCTGCAGGATGTACCTGTTTGCAGAAGCCAAGTCCCTGGGCAGGCTGTTTGGCTCTTCCTCAGCTTGCTTAGATACTATCACCTTTGGTTTACCCACCAGCCAGGGAGGCCTTTCAGGCCTAGACATTTGGGTGGTCCGTGGGAGCCCCTATCCTCACTGACCAGAGAAAACTGGGAACTCACAGTGCTAACAGCTCCCTGGGATGTGCCTGCTGTTTATATCTGTTGTGAGGACTGTGGCATTGTGTCAGCACTGGTCAGAGGGGAGGGCCTCCTCTCGGACCATGGGGCAGAACCAGAAATGGCCACACTAAAGGCTTGATACTACCAAGTTCACATTAAGAGACCACAGTATCCCAACTCTTGAATTCTGCAGAGCATTCATACAAAGGAGGACGTATCTGCATCACCAAAGGAAAAAGAGGAGGTTCTGGCCAGGGCCGGTGGCTCACACCTGTAATCCTAGCAGTCTGGGAGGCAGAGGTGGGCAGATTGCTTGAAATCAGGAGTTCAAGACCAGCCTAAGCAAGAGCAAGACCTTGTCTCTACTAAAAATGGAAAACCTAGCCAGGTGTTGTAGTGGGTACTCCTAGTCCCAGCTATTCGGGAGGCTGAGGCAGGAGGATTGCTTGAGCCCAGGAGTTTGAGGTTGCTGTGAGCTATGATGCCAGTTCTAGTTACTAGTTGGCAGGACGGGAAGGAGAGACCAGGGCCATGACGAGGGCCAGAATGAGACTTTGTCTCAAAAAGAAAAAGAAAAAAAAAATCAATTCAGTGGGGCACTGCTTTTCTTTTTCTTTTCTTTTTTTTTTTTTTTTTTTTGAGATAGTCTCAATATGTTGCCCTCAGTAGACTACCGTGGCATTGCAGCTCACACCAACCTCCAACTCTTGGGCTTAAGCAATTCTCTTGCCTCAGCCTCCCAAGTAGCTGGGACTACAGGTGCCCGTCACAACACCCAGCTATTTTGTTGTTGTTGTTGTTGTTGTTGCAATTGTCATTGTTGTTTAGCAGGGCCAGGCCGGGATCAAGCGCACCAGCCTCAGTGTATGTGGCTGGTGCCCTACTCACTGAGCTATGGGCACCAAGCCAGTGGGGCGCTTTTTATGTGCCAGAAAACCTGGCTTAAAATCCCAGTTTTCTCAGCTTGAGCTATAGACAAGTTCCCTAATCCATTCGAACGTCAGTCCTCTCATCCATAAAATGAGACAGTAATAATATCTGGCTGCTCTGTTGAGGGTTTCATGTGATTATGTTGGTCAGATCTCTCATAGGGTACCTAGTATATAGGAATCATTCAACACGTAGTAACTAGAAAGCATCTATTTACCCTTATCAGAGATTCTCAGCTCATCAGAGAGCTAAGTGTTCCACACATGCCCTGCTCCAAGGAAAGGGGGCGGGGGGGAGCACACATTGAATTTTTCTTGAGAATCACTGCTTAATGAGAATATCTATTAAATAGAGAAAATAAATTTGAGAATCCTTGTTTTAAATCTACCAGTCCCCAAGGGCATTGAAAAGATGATTACACAGGAAAAAAAACTTCAGATCTCATCCAGTCTATTTATTTTTTGTTGATACATAACAATTGTCCATATTTATGGGGTGCACATGATATTTTGATGCATGTATAGGATATAATAGGGCATTTAGGCTACCCACCACCTCAAGCATTTATTATCTCTTTGTGTTGAGAACATCTTGAATCTCCTCTTCTAGCTATTTTGAAATACACAATATGTCAACTGTAGTCCTGCTGCTGGGTTATAGAACACTAGACCTTAATCCTTCTGTCTGATTGTATGTTTGTACCCATGAACCAATCTCTCTTCATCCCTTCACCCTTCCTGGACTCTGCTAATTATCCTTCTACTCTTCACTTCATGAGAGCTACATTTTGAGCTCCCTATGTGAGCAGGAACATGTGACAGTTGTCTTTCTGTGCTTGGTTTGTTTTACCTAACATCATGACCTCTGGTTCCATCCATATTGCTGCCAATGACAGGATTTCATTCATTTTCATGGCTGAATAGTGTTCCATTGTGCATGTACACCAAATTTTCTTTATCCACTCATCTTTGACCATGTGGTCCATTTCACAAAGGCAGTACCCCCCATGCAGGACTGGGGTCCCCACTCCCATGGCACAGATGCCGAAGACCAAATGTCACGGAGCCCAAGACCAAGCTTCCCCCACAATCGATCCTGAGTGCAGGACCCCTGAGTGTCCCAGCTGCCTCAGACCTGGTGGCTCCCTCTCTGCACACTGACCCTCTGCTCTCCTTGATTCTCCTCCACTCTCCCCCTTCCCTCTAGAAACCTGAGTAACAATAAGATCAAAGAAGTGCGAGAGGGCGCCTTTGATGGGGCGGCCAGCGTGCAGGAGCTGATGCTGACGGGGAACCAGCTGGAGACCGTGCACGGGCGCATGTTCCGTGGCCTCGGTGGCCTCAAAACCCTGTGAGTTTCCGGGTGAGCTGGGCCCAGGCCCAGAGGGAGGTGGAGGTGGGGGGTGGGGAATCAGAAGGGGACTGCAAAGGCTAGTGGGACCCAGGCTCTGTCTCAGTCTGCTGAATCCCTTTCCTCCTGGGGCCAGTCATCAGACATTTCCCTGCCCTGAAAGGGAAAGAACTTTGCATGCCCAGCTCCTCCCAACACACAGGCACACACACAACCCTCACTCACTCTAATGTGTGTGTCAGTGGTCCCCAACCTCTTGGACACCAGGGACCAATGGTGGACCATGTCTTTCATGGAAGACAATTTTCCCATGGACACAGGGTGGGGAGAAGGTTTGGGGATGGTTCGAGTGCATTACATCTCCACCTCAGATCATCAGGTACCAGATTCTCATAAAAAGCATGCCACTTAGATCCCTCACATACAGTGTTTATAGTAGGGTTCATGATCCTGTGAGAATTTAATGCCATAGCTTATCTGACAGGAGGAAGAGCTCAGGTAGTGATGCGAGTAAACAGGAGCAGCTGTAAATACAGATGACGCTTCATTCCCTCTCTCTGTTGTGTGGCCCTGTTCATAGGCCGCAGACCAGTACTTGTCCATGCCCTGGGGACGGGGGCTGCAGCATTATATATTATCATGTATATCATGTGTATAGATTCTGCAGGAACATGCTGAAGGAGACACACAGTCACATTTACCCACGCAGACATACACATGTCTCTAAACATGACACATGCGCAGACAAGCATAGAAGGACAGAGCAGGCACACACAAGCTCATGTCCACAGCCATCACTCCATTCCCCCTTCTGCCAGAAACACACGTACCCAGGCACATACTACAAACCAACAAGATACACGTGTGCACATTACGTGCATGACACATGCTTCCCTTAAATAAAGCATGCACACTTAAGAAGGCACACACATGCATTTCCATGCAGCTTCAGTGGGGAGCTAGGCCCTGCTACCACAGGGCAAGGCTGAGCAACGTGTCCAGCCTGGGCTTGGAGTTGGCAAATCATCCCCCCACCACCACCACACACACCTCACTGGCACCATTTGGGGAAAGAAAGGATGATGCCTCTGCTCCCTCATCCCCCCCACCCACCCCTACAGGATGCTGAGGAGTAACCTGATCAGCTGTGTGAGCAACGACACCTTTGCCGGCCTGAGTTCAGTGAGGCTACTGTCTCTCTATGACAATCGGATCACCACCATCACCCCTGGAGCCTTCACCACGCTCGTGTCCCTGTCTACCATGTAAGTTCTCCCAGGTCCACTGCACACTTGCTCTGGAGTCGTCCTCCACAGACCTCTCCTCTCCCAGCTCTCTGCAATCTTTGGGCAAGGACATCTATCTGCTTAATAAACATTTGTTGGGATCCCTGTATGTGCCAGGCACCTTCTAGGTGGTGAGGCTACACAGAGTCCCTCCTTCCTGGGGCTCATAGCATAGGGGATTACCATGGACAGGCACTCCACAGTGACTGGAAACCCCAGTACAGGCTTTGGTGAGAAACACTGGAGACCCAGTGTGGAAGGTAAGTAGGAGTTTGTTTATTGAAGAAAGTGGGAAGTACGTTTCCTTCAGCAGGAAGAGCATGTGCAAAGGCCCTGTGGTGGGTTGGAGCATAGCATATGTGGGGCTGAGCACAGTCCAGTGTGGTCATAGCACTGAATGAGAGAGAGTCTGGTGTAAGGCAAGCTGGAGGGGAAGCCAGGCCAGGCTGCAGGACTGCTGTGGCCCATCTTGGTCTTAGTATCTTATGATGGTCTTAATGATGGTGACATAGACAGGGGGTTTAAAAAAGATGTCACCAATGGGTATCAGAACCAGATAGAACAGGCTTTCTGGGCACTGAAGTGAGTGCTGCTCCCAGTAGGTACTTCATGTGTTGGTAAAGAAAGCTGTGTGGAACTGTGGTGAAGACTCCAGAGCCAGATTGGCTAGGTTCAAATCGTGGCTGTACCTCTTGTTAGCTGTGTGATCTTGGAAAAGTTACTTCCTTTCTTTGTGCTTCAATTTTCGCTTCTGCATAATCTACCTTATTGTAGGATTGTCAGGAGGATTGAATTCAGTAACACTTGTAAAGCACACAGCAAGGGCCTGAGATGGAGAAAGTGCTCGACAGTGAATTTTGCAGCTGCTCCAGGTCATCTCCGTGTGGCTCTGTTATCCTCAGTTGCTGCCTCACTGTCCCATGTCTTCCTTCCCCCATGACCCTTTGAAGACAGACATAAAAGGCTGTTGTGTATCCCCCATTGCTATCTGCTGTCACTCTGCCTATTGTGCTCGGAATAAAAGCCAAAGTCAAAAAAACGCCCAAAGGCCCCGTGTTACCTGGCCCCTCGTGACCTACCCATCCCCTCCCTCTGCTGTGGCTCCACAGCCCACCTCCCTGTCTTCCCACACTCCCAGCCCCTCCCGGGTTGGAACTTTGCACTTCCTAGCAGGTCCCTTCTCTTGGCCTCCCTCCCCTCTGCTCAAGTGTCACCCACCTCACCCCTGTGCCACCTTCTGCCATCCTTTGCCATCACCACTACCTCCTATCTCTGCCCTCCTAATTTTTACAAAGCACTAACCGTTTCCTAGTCTGTTACATAATGCACTTATTTATCATTACTAATATATTGTCTGCTTCCCATTGTATAAGGGCCAGAAAAACAGGGACATACAGCTGTTTTGTTCACTGCTGAACTGTGACTTCAGTGCTTAGATCTGTGCCAGGAGTGTAAGAAGTCACCCAGCATAGAATTATGGAATCAATGATTAAATCAAATGAATAAGTGACATCAGCAGGAAGGGACGGTGGGTTAGGAGTTAAGACCCTGGGTTGGTTCTTTTCAGCCTGTTTTTAGCCTGCACACTAGAAAGCTAAAGATACATAATTTGCAGAGAGTGGCAGAGTCACAAAGCATTAAAGGAACCAGCCCTAAAATGTGGGGTAAGTAGCCCTACTTCACCCCGCTACTGAGTGTCAGAGCCAAGTTTCAACCCCCCAAACGGCTGATTCCCACGCTCTTAATTGTTGAGCCAAACCACAGCCACTCAAGGGCCGCCTGCCCCTCCTCAATAACCCTCCCTACGCTTTGCTTTCCTCGTTCATGAAACAAGGATAATGTTACCTCCTTCATAGGGTTGTTGTGACAAAAATGTGGGAGATAATGGATTTATAAGGTGTCTAGCATGGTCCCAGGCCTGCAGTAAACACTCCAGAGGTGACTGACAGCTGCTGTCATCCCCTCATCTTCCGTCAGCCCAGTCACTAGATTCCGCAGGTGTGTGTGAAGTGCCTGTGATGCACAGAGGAGCTCGTTTCTGGGTACACAGAGGAGCTCAGACCTGGGCCTACCCTTGTGGAACTAAGAGTCCAAGGTGTGAGGCGAAATATTCAACAGAAACAAATCATTACACACTCTGACAGGTGCTGGGGAAGAAATGAAAGGGAATGAGGGAGGAGGTGGGATGGGGATTCCAGGGAAGGCCTCTCTGATGAGGGGTCAGTGAAGAGCGAGGAGCCAGCGGGCCCAGTGTACAGGGACGTGTTTTCCGCAGGCACAGCAGCTAGTGGCAAGGCTGTCAGTGTAGACCTCTGCTAAGGAACTGAAGACAGTTCACACCACTGGAACTCTGTGAACAGGGAGGGCGGGGCAAGCGGCCACGACTGTGTTCACCGGCAGCAGCGGCAGTCTGCAGCGAGACCCTTTCAGAGACAGCATCAGGAGAAGGCTCTGCATTCCCTTGCCTGCCACCTCCCCACCAGGACAGCTGGGCCCTAGGGTTGCAGAAGCAGACCCCAAGGCCACTCCCACAAGAGACAGGCAGAGGCCGACTACTCAGGGAGGCCCTTCTCTCCTTCCAGAAACCTCCTGTCCAACCCCTTCAACTGCAACTGCCACCTGGCCTGGCTCGGCAAGTGGCTGAGGAAGAGGCGGATCGTCAGCGGGAACCCTAGGTGCCAGAAACCGTTTTTCCTCAAGGAGATTCCCATCCAAGACGTGGCTGTCCAGGACTTCACCTGCGATGGTGAGAAGGCCCAAGGTTTGGGGGGTGGGGGGAGGTTGGGATGATGGTCCCTGGAAAGGTAGAGAAAATACAGGAAAGGAGAGGTGCAGGTGGTCATGGCAGGACAGAACTCTCTGAGGTCTGACTCCACTCTGCCTCGGGCATACATCCGGAGCTCCGCAGGGCCCTGCAGATCTGATGCCAGCCTACAGGACTCTTTCATGCACGCTTTTCAAAGCTACGCTTTTCTGAAGTCATTTATTTATATCAGTCAGACATCTATCATAATACACTAAGTTCATTAAGACAAGACACTTGCTCATTACAACAAGACACTACTAACTACGACAACACTGTTGTACTAAATACTTTCACAGTGAGAGTGATGCCCTTTAGAGAATATGGCATCCTTGTACAGTGCACAACCTATACGACTGTACATGGGGGCCCTGGCCTCAGTCTTCCTGTCTGTATCATGATGAGGCTTAGAGTATGTGCTCGTAGGAAACATAGTTCAAGAAAAAAAAAAAATCCTATCATTGGCTAGTGGGTATGAACATAAAGGAGATTGGAGGCTTTGGGTCTCAGGATCCCAGAGGACATATTTATTTACATAAATTCAAGTCAGCACATTCTTTACTTGATCAACTTTGGATTTTCTAGGGATGGGTTAACTGGTTAGCAAATTTAAAAAAAAAATAAAAAGAAATGAAATGAAATCAGGAAGGAAGAGCAAAGAGAGGGAAGGAGGGAGGGGAGTGGGGCTTTGGTGTGTGCCACACCTTTGGGGCGCAAGACACGATTGTAGAGGGACTTTACCTAAAAAATGCAATCAGTGTAACCTGGTTTATTGTACCCTCAATGAATCCCCAACAATAAAAAAATAAAGAAATGAAAAAAAAAAAAAAAAAAAGACATAATGGGGTCTGGGAACACACCATCCCAGAGAGACTATGTCATGGTGGGAGGGAAGAAGGACAGGAAAAAGAAAAAAGGAAAAAACAGGGCTCTGCTCCCACTCCGGACCATGCCTCTGGTCAGCTTTGCGTATTCCTGCTGTGGTGAACAGTGATCTCTGTTCTGTGTATTACTCTGGTAACCAAGTCTTTGTTAGCCCCCATTGCAGTCCGCATCACTTGTCAAAAGTGGTGAAAGGCAGGCAACAAGCCCAGACATGGATCCTTCCCCTCCAAACATGGGTGAGACCAGCAGGGACCGTATTCCCTGTTCTGGCCCAAGGTGGGGGCAGGGAGACCAGGCCTCTGCTGAGAGCACCCACCAGGTCCGCCTGCTACCCCTCGTGGGGTCTCTCTCCACCACACTCAGCCTCTTTGGGGCTCTCCACAGGCAACGACGAGAGCAGCTGCCAGCTGAGCCCGCGCTGCCCAGACCAGTGCACCTGCATGGACACAGTGGTGCGATGCAGCAACAAGGGGCTCCGTGCACTCCCCAAAGGCATGCCCAAGGACGTGACCGAACTGTGAGTACCCCATCCCCCAGGGCACCCTGCAGTCACACCACAACCAGCAGTCTCCACACTTCACTAAGCACCACAGGCAAGAATGCCCTGGGGACACCCCACTGGAGTGGAACCTAGCACAGCGGCAGCAGGAGAGCTTTCAAGGAGACAGCTGTGGGCTTTGACAAGGGATAAGAAGAGCAGGTCCCCACTGCCTCTGCCTGGCAGGGAGGAGCACTGACCCTGTTCTCCCTACAGAGGGTTATTGACTCACTTTATATAGCACCCCCAAACCCTCTGCTCTGAAAACTGCTTTCCTAGGTTCCTGAGAACCTCTGAATCTGACTCCAGCAAGAGTGCAGGTTTATTGTGAAAGCATCACTCAGGGGGCTGCTCACAAAGCACTTTTAGAAATATGACCCTAGGCCTGCTTAAAACAACCCTATGTATCTGACCATGTAGTCCCATTTTACGTTTTACTCAGTTCTGAGTCCTGTTCATTCTTAGGAGTAACCACCGCTCCTGCTACTGACTCCTCAGATCTTGTTCCTGCACTAGCAGCTCCCAGTTAGTGAGAAAGGTGCTGGTCTCTTCCTATAGGGCTCTTAATAGTATAGAAGAAAACCCTTATTTCTGTCTCCTGGAAAGCTCAAACAGGGGAAGAAAGCAGGGTCCCATAATCACGGGGCCTCTCTAGAATACACCAGGGGTGATGCAGATGGGGCCTGAGGAGCACCCCACACCCATAGCCAACACAAGCCACGTGCAGACTTGCATGCCTTCATCACTTCATTCCTTCACCCCAGACACATTGATCAGGTCCCTCATGGGTCATGCTCTCAACTAGCACTGGAGAGACAATGGTGAGCAGAGCAAGTGTGACCCCTGCACTCATGGGACTCCCGGTTTATTAGGGGAAGGGAGACGTTGGCTCAGTCATCTCCAATGCCCGTGTGAAGGGATAACTGTGAAAAGTGCTGTGAAAAAGAGGTACGAGTTGCTAGGACATGCTAAAGTGAGAGGTTTGACTTGGATGGGAAGCTGGGAAAAAGCTGCTCTGGGGAAACGGCCTTGGGACTGCGCCCTGAAGCCTGAGGAGCAGATGGTGGGAAGGGAGAGAGGAAGACTCCACACAGAAGGTGCCACACCAGCCACGCCAGAGCCACAGTGCACACGGTCCCGTGCTCAGGCCCAAACGCCGTCTCCCAGACCCCAGCACGCCCCTTCTCTGGGCTAGCTTAATACCTACAGGCACTCCTTAGAGTCGTGGGTTCAGTTCCAGACCATAAAGTGAGTACTGTAATAAAGCGAGTCACACGAATTTTTTGACTTCCCAATGGGTATAAAAGTATCATGTCCAAAAACACCAATATGCATACTTTAATTTAAAAATACTTTATTGCTAACTCGGCATCTATAGCTCAAGCAGCTAGGTCCCCAGCCCCATACATTGCAGCTGGCGGGTTCGAATCCAACCCAGGCCTGCCAAACAACAATGACAACTACCACCAAAACAACAACAACGATGGCCGGGTGTTGTGGCTGGTCCCTGTAGTCCCAGCTGCTTGGGAGGCTGAAGCAAGAGAATCACTTGAGCCCAGGAGTGTAAGGTTGCTGTGAGCTGTGATGCCACAGCACCCTACTACCCAGGGTGGCGGCTTGAGACTCTGTCTCAAAAAAAAAAATGGCTCGGCGCCAGTAGCACAGTGGTTACAGCGTCAGCCACATACACTGAGGGTGGCAGGTTCAAACCCAGCTCGGACCAGCTAAACTACTGCAACAAAAAAATTGCCAGGCGTTGTAGTCGGCACCTGTAGTCCCAGCGACTTGGGAGGCTAAGGCTTAAACCGAAGAGTATGAGGTTGCTGTGAACTGTGACGTCACGGCACTCTATTGAGGGCAACATAGTAAGACTCTATCTCAAAAAAAAAAAAAACTTTATTGCTAAAAATGCTAATGAGCATCTGAGCCTTCAGCAAGTTGAAATATTTTTTGCTGATGGAGGTTCTTGACTCAGTGTTAGTGCCTGAGGACTGATCAGGATGGTGGTTGGTGACGGTGTGGGAGGCAGCAGTGATATTTAGTACACTGATCAACCCTCCCTTTCACGGGAGATTTGTCTGTAACGTGATGCTGTTTGATACTTTTCCCATAGTAGAATGTTTTTTCACACTGGAGTCAGTCCCCTTAAACCTTGCTGGTGCTTTATTAACTAAGTTTATGCAATATTCTAAATGCTTTCTTGTCATGTCAACAATGTTCACAGCATCTTCACCAGGAGGAGGTACCATCTCTAGAAGCTATTTTCTTTGCTCATGCTTGAGAAGCAACTCTTCATCCATTTGAGTTTCACCATGAGATTGCAGCAATTAGGTCACATCTTCAGACTCCACTTCTAAGTCTCTTGCTACTTCTACCATATCTGCAGTTAGGTCATCCACTGAAGTCTTAAACCCCTCATAGTCATCCATGAGGGTTGGAAATAGCTTCATCCGATTGGTATGCTGATATTTTGGCCGCCTCCCATGAATCGTGCTTATTCTTAATGGCATCTAAAACAGTGAATTCTTTCCAGAAGGTTTTTGATTTACTTTGCCCAGATCCATCAGAGGACTCCCTCTCTATGACAGCAATAGCCTTTCAAAACGTATTTTTTAAATAATAAAATTTGAGAGTTGAAATTAGTCCTCGATCCACGGGCTCTCGGATCGATGTTGTGTTAGCAAGCATGACAACAACACTCCCCTCCTTGTATGTCTCCATCAGAGCTCTTGGGTGACCAGCTGTGTTGTTAATAAGCAGTAATATCTTGAAAGGAATCTCATTTTCTAAGCCATAGGTCTCAAAAATAGACTTAAAATATTTAGAAACCATACCGTAAAAAAAAAAAATGCGCTGTCATCCACACTTTGTGGTTCCTTTTCTAGAGCATAGGCACAGCAGATTTAGCATAATTCCTTAGGGTCCTAGGATTCTCAGAATGGTAGATGGGTACTGGCTTCAACTAAAAGTCACCAGCTGCATTAGCCCTTAAAGAGAGTCAGCCTGTCCTTTGAGGCTTGCAAGCCAGGCTTGACTTCTCCTTTCTGGCTATGATAGTCATAGATGGCATCTTTCAATCTAAGGCTGTTACGTCTCGATGAACAATCTGCTGTTCATCAGTTTTCTTTTTTTTTTTTTTTTTTTTTGTTTAAGATACACCGTCTCAATTTGTTGTCCTTGGTAGAGTGCCATGGCATCATAGCTGACAGCAACCTCCAGCTCTTGGGCTTAGGTGATCCTCTTGCCTCAGCCTCCTGAGTAGCTGGGACTACAGGCGCCCGCCACAACGCCCGGCTATTTTTGTTGTTGTTGCAGTTTGGCGGGGGCCAGATTTGAACCTGCCACCCTCACTGGAGCCCTACTCACTGAGCCATAGGGGCCATCCTGTTTGTCAGTTTTCTTAGCTAGATCTTCTAACTTGCTGCAGCTTCTACATCAGCACTTGGTTCACCCTTCACTTTTATGGAGGTGACTTTTTTTAAGCCTCATGAATCAACCTCTTCTAACTTTTCTTCTATAGCTTCCTCATGTCTCTTAGCCTTCATAGAATAGAAGAGAGTTGGGACCTTGTTATAAATTAGGCTTTCGCTAAAGGGAATGTGGCTAGTTTGATCTTCTATCCAGATCACTAGAACTTTCTCCATATGAGCAATGAGGCTGTTTTGCTTTCTTATCATTCATGTGTTCACTGGAGAAAGACTTAAATTTTGTTTTTTTGAGACAGTCTCATTTTCATCACCCTCGGTGCTGTAGCGTCATAGTTCACAGCAACCTCAAACTTGTGGGCTCAAGCAATCCTCGTGCCTCAGCCTCCCTAGTAGCTGGTGCTATATGCGCCTGCCACAATGCTCAGCTATTTTTTTAGAGACAGAGTCTTGATCTTGCTCAGGCTGGTCTCAAACTCCTGAGCTCAGGTGATCTACCCACGTCAGCTTCCCAAAGTAAGGACTTTAAATTTTTTTGCATAACTTTTTCTTTGCATTCACAACTTAGCTAACTGTGTGGTGCAAGAGGCCTACCTTTCAGCCTCTCTTGGCTTTGGCTTTTTTTTTTGGGGGGGGGGCAGTTTTTGGCAGGGGGCTGGGTTTGAACCTGCCCACTCCGGTGTATGGGGCCGGTACCCTACTCCTTTGAGCCACAGGCACCGCCCCTCTCTTGGCTTTTGACATGGCTTCCTCATTAACCTTAGTCATTTCTAGCTATTAAGTGAGATCTGTTGAACTCTTTTCTTCATTTGACCACATAGAGGCCATTGTAGGACTATAATTGAGCTAATTTCAATATTGTGGTGTCTCAGGGCATAGGGAGGCCCAGGAAAGGAAGAGAAAGGGGAAAATAGCTGAATGGTGGAGCAGTCAGAACACACACATCTATTAATTATGTTCACTGTCTTGTATGGACACAGGTCCCATGCCCCCAAACAAAATCAAAGTAGTAAAATCAAAGATCACTGATCACAGATAACCATAACAGATACAGTAATAATGAGGAAGTTTGAGATATTGGGGGAATTACCAAAATGTGACACAGAGACATGAAGTGAGCCATGCTGTTGGGAAAATGGCACCAACAGACCTGCTCCATGCAGGACTCACCTTCAATTTGTAAAAACACGTAAAATCTACAAGCAACTAAATAATAATAATAAAGCAAAAAGCAATGAAACAAAGTGAGCCTATATCCTCTGACACAAGCGACGGAATGAGACTCAGGCTCCTCCAAGGAGAGTTTCTTTGACCTCCCCTCCAATCCCTCCTGCAGTAGGGCCTCTGAGTTTCTGAGCCTCGCAAGTAGATCTTGAGTGTGTATGATGGCTCCTAGCGTTTCCCAGTGCTCAGAGAGACTGACACCAGGACTGACAGCCCAGGAAAAGGAAGGGGGGTCCTGACAGTCGCTATAAATCCATGTCAGCCCTGAGTTTGGGCTGGGGCTGTGCTTTGCAGATCTGTGGGAACAAGTGGCACCTCATGTAGTGAACTTCCCACCTTTTCCTTAGGCCTTGCGTGCCATGCCATGGGATGGGGCTGCAGAAAATGACCCAGGTACATGCTCTTTCCTGGCAAATTGAGTGCCAAGTGACACGTGTCAAAGGATAAAAATGCTGTGAAAACAAATCATGGATGCTTTTCCCCAAACATCATGAAACAAAAACTGGAATAACAAAGATAATTAGATGCAATCACAATGTCAACTTCAGCGCTTTGGGAGGAAGCTTGCTTTTCTGCTTTGGCAATGTTAGCTTTTCCCCCGGTCAGGGATGGCTTCCAGCGGGTACCAAGGAAGGTGGCCTTCACTTCTGTCCCTGAACCATCTCCTGGGCAGATCAGGGGAGGGTCCCTGGGAGGTGTGAGCAGGAAAATGAGTGTTGGGGAAAGTGGAAACTGGCAGACCCAGAGTGTGGCTTGAAGAGACATTGGCTGAGTCCAGATGCCAGGCTTTCCAGGTCCCTCAGGAACAGCTTCCAGTTTACAAGACCAAATTAAGTTTAATTTACTGAGAAGAAGCAAAACCAAAGTTGCCCAGCATTTCTCCAAAGGGCAGGGCCCGGGAGTCCATTACAAGCACTCACGGCCCCCCTCTAGCTTCTCTCTTCTTGGATGAGTCAGGCCAAACTGAGCTCTCATTGATGTAGGGTTATTGGACCAGTTGCCTTCTTTAAGGGAGAAGGAACTTTCAGAGAAGTAAAAAATCACTTGCCTAAGTCTTGTCATTGGTAAGGAGCCCACTCAGGATTAGAAAACAGGTTTGTCTGTCCACAAATCCTACAGTCATGCCCATTACACCAGAAGTTCTCAAACTTTTGGGTCTCAGGACTCCTTTTTGCCTATCAAGCCATCTCAGAATCCAAGAACTTGTGTTTATGTCAATTGTAGCTATTGACATAAACTAACACTGAGAAATTTTTGAAATACGCATTTAGTATTCCATGTAAAAATTATAATTATGTACCCATTACATGTTTATTTAAAAAGTGTATTTGTAGGACAAACCAACCAAACCAAATTTAATTGAGAAGATTGGCATTGTTGTTGCAAATCTATTTAATGTCTAGCTTCATAGACAACAACTAGATTTTCATATCTGCATCACCATTCTCTCTGTTGTGATATGTTGCTTTGGGTGACACATAAAAAGAAAATATGGCTTCACACAGGTGTGTGGATGGAACAGGAAGAGAATTTGCACAGCCTTTTCAGATAATTATGGATATTCTTTAATACATCTAATACACCAAAGCTCAACAAGTGGTATTTTCTTTTTCTTTTTTCTTTTCTTTTTTTTTTTTTTTTTTTTTTGAGACAGAGTCTCATTCTGTTGCCCAAGCTAAAGTGCCATGGTGTCATAGCTCATGATCCTCCCGCCTCAGCCTCCCAAGTAGCTGGGACTAACACCTGGCTAATTTTTTCTACTTTTAGTGTAGAAGGGGGCCTCACTCTTGCTTAGGCTGATCTCAAACTCTGAGCTCAAGCAATCCTCTCATCTCAGCCTCCCAGAATGGTAGGATTATAGGCCTAAGTCACAACACCTGGCCAACTGGTAATTTCTTAAAGCTAAGTCATAGTGTAGAAACTACAGCCATACCATCTTCTGTTATGTTAAAAAACACTCTACAGACTTTGAAAAACTCAAAGTCTATCTTACACTTTGAATGGAACTTTTCCTCATGCAGGATCTTACAACATCATGCATTTGTCAATAAGAAAGTACTGGTTCACTGAGTTATGCAGATCTTCCAAATGTGGACACATTTTATAATACCATATATTTTAAAATCACCTCCTTTAATAGTACCACCAATATTGTCAGAAAAGTCTTTAAGTTGGGGGATGCTCTCAAGCTCAATGTGGTACATACAGGTTTTCCAAATTTTTAATTTTTATTTGGAAGCCAAAATTTTATCACTGGCAACAGATACTGTCAATTGCTTTTCTCGACATGACAGGCTTACTTTGCTCACTTTCAAGAAACTGGGGAGGCCAAGGTGGGAGGATCATTGGCTTGAAGCTGCAGTGAACCACTGTGCTCCTGCATGGACAACCCAGGGAGACCCTGTCCCTAAAAAAGAAAAGAAGCAGGCAGGAAGGAGGGAAGAAATTCTCTACTAAGTACCAATGTCTGAATAATCATTTGCTCATATTTTTGAGTAAAAATAGTATTTTATGAAAAATTTTAAAAGTGGCTAGATCAGCTTGCAACTAAACTACAAGCAGTCCCAAGTTACAAACATCTGACTTAAGTACTATTCACATTTACGAAAGGAAGCTATTACAGGTAATAGGTAAATGTATCTGTTTCAACTTGCATACAGATTCAACTTAGGAACAAACCTATAGAATCTGACCCAGAGACTACATGCCCACAGGTGCTTTTCCTCGTCACCAGTGTACATCATGTGCTGTGGAAGCTCTTCACGCACACACACTTCCCACTTCATCAGACAGAACGTTAAAGAAATGTACACTCAAGACTTGACAGTTAATACAAATAACTTACATTCGTAAGCAAAATTGGCTGTATTTTTTAACCTGTAAGTACACAGAGGTGAAGAATATAGTGACACTGGAATCATTTGGTTCTAATGTCCTAATTCATGCTGAGGTGCTAGCAGTTTTATTCACCACTAATTTTGTTCCATCAATTCAAGTTCCATCAATGCAAGTGTCAACATCTTGAACAGGAAAATATTTTAATCTTACTGCAAAACTAGTTTTGGCCTCATAGACCCCTGAAAAGCTTTTGGAGACCCCCCAGGCATCCATGGATGACACTTTGAGAACAACTCTGGCAGGTCAGGAATACAGGGAGACACCTGCTGTAAGCAGCATTAAGTTCCTGACTTAAAAGACAAGTTTATGAAATGCTGTTGAAACCAGGAAAGGAGCAAGTGTGAAACATCTCAGCCCCCAGAGTTACTGATGCAAATGCTCTCTGAAAAGGTAGGGCCTTGCCACCTTCAAAAAGTACAATTATTATTGTGGGACTATCTTTTTAGATCCAAGCTGACCTCAATATTACAGAAGAACTGAAGCCTAAAAAATGTGTTTGCTTTCACTTATGGGAATGTTTATAAACATCAGGTCTTCCTGTCTCTGGAAACAAACTCTGCAAGCTCACATCTTCATAAGGGCTGGAATCCAAATCTAATGCCAGTGCACAGTGCCCCCCCATAGTCCAGCCCTGCTTAGTATCCAAAGTTTCTGACGCTGAACTTGGTCTGAGGACCAACTGCTATCCCCAGGAGAGGAGGAGGGAAGGATGGCATCTCTCCCCCAGCACGATTACTGGAAGAAAGGATCTAGATTAGCATGTGAGTGGAAGGCAAGCTGGCAGTGTGCACATCTGTGTACGTGTATACACATACACAGTGCTGACAGGAGACCAGAGAGGGACAGGGCTTGGCCAGGAAGCAAGAGGGCACAGGGCTAAGACGCCACTCTTTGAGAATAAGTTTGCCAGGAGGTAATAACACAAGGGCTCTGGTTGAAGAAGAGGGAGGGACCCGGCCTGGCACTGTTAATTCCAAGGGCTTTGAGTAGCCTTTTTGGCACAAGGGACGAGTTTCATGAAGAAAATGTTTCCACAAACTGAAGGGTAGGGGAGGTTGATTTGGTAATGATTCAAGGGCATTACATTTCTACCTCAGATCATTAGACATTAGATTCTCATGAGGAGCGTATAACTGTAAACCCGGCACAGGCAGTTTGCAGCAGCGTTCACACGTCTATGACAATCTAATGCTGCTGTTTATCTGATAGGAGACAGAGCTCGGGTGGTGACGTGAACTATGGGGATCAGCTCTAAATACAGATGAACCTTTGATTGCTCGCAGCTCACCTCTGCTGTGTGGCCCAGACAGGCCACGGACTGGTCCCAGGCATTGGAGACGACAGGCTTAGAGGATGAGAGTCTGGGATCCAGAAAGCAGCTTCATAGAGCATTCTCCTCATCTGTAGGGAGTGGACACATGCTTGGGAGAAAGGGCAGAGCAGCAGCAGGTGATAAGCCCAGGGAATGGCACAGGCATTTTGTGCCCCGGGAGAGGACAAATCAGGAAATTCTGCCCACCCTGGTCTTTTAAAAAGCAAGATTTGCCTGTGCTACAAACCACCTCCGCTACCGTTTATACAGAGCATTTACTGTGTGCCAGGGGCTGTGCTGGGGGTTTTTCTTACAGGTGCTCTCATTTAATTAATGCTGCTAACAACTCTGCAGGGCAAGCTTCATCATCCCCACTTAGCAGATAAGATAACTGAGGCTCAGGAAAACTGAATAATTTGTTTAAGATCACACTGCCAATAAGCAGCAGAGCATGGACTTAAGCCTGGCTACACCTGACCTTAAGGGCTGATCACTAAAACCCTCAAGTGGCCCAGTGGCCTGGCCTGTGAGGTTCTGGGAGCAGGCAAAGCCAGGCCGCTGCCACATTGTTATAGGTACGTGCCAGTGGTTCTGGATGGGTCCATCCTGATAGCTGAGCCTCCTCTAGGAAAGCCAGCTGCTGCCTTCCATGCTCCCATGCTGAACAGGCTCCCTAGAGCACTTACTAGAACAACCACCCAGCACTGACGACGTCCTTGCCTTTCTTTGGCCCAGGGAGAAAGGCAAAAATGTGCCCCCAGCCAGCTGGAGTGGTTGATCCCATCTTTGGAGAGTGTGCCAGCTCTGGGCACAGCAGTACTTACTAGTCCCAGTGCAGGCCCTGGCCCAGAGGTGACCTCAGCAGATAGCATTGGTAGAGGACACTTCTCAGCACTACGTAGGCAGGCACAGCCGTCTATGGGAGGCCCTGGTGGAGGGCCTGGGCACAGGCAGAGAGCTGAGAAGTCTCTCTTCACTCACGCCAGTGCTGCTGAGTGTGTTGTGCCGGACACTGTCACAGGAGCTAGCAGTACAGCAGTGACATGGCAGACAAGGTCCCTCTTCTCAGAAATTCAGAATGGGGGAGAAACAAGGTAAGAACTAACCAGTCGATTAGGCCTTCCTCCCGGGAAGAGAGTAGCATAGGATTTCCCAGGAAATCAAAGGAGAAAAAAGGGTGGGAAGAGCACGTTCTGTGAAGATCTCATGGTGGAAGGATCTTAAATTCAAGAAGTCAAGAAGGCCGTGAGATGGAGCAAATAGCATGAGAAAGAGGACGATGTGTGCTAAGAGCTTGAGAAGGGGCATGCAAGTTCTTGTGAGCCATGGCAAGGGCGGACTCTATCCCAAGAGGAATGCAGGGGCCAAGGAAGGATTTTAAGCAGGAAAGTGTCATGATCTGATTCTCATTTTAGAAATATTACTGTGGAAGAAAACTAGAAAATGAACAGCAGAGGGATCATAATTATCTTTCAATAAATCACATATATTATTGGATGGAGATGTATGTGTGTGTCTGTCTATGTGTATGTGTATATATTTTACAAATCTGCCGGACACAGGGTGCTTTAGGCTCCCCCAAGTGCTGTTCACAGAGACTGTCATTTAATCATCATAATCACATTAAGGTGATGATTAGTATAAAGCCTCATTTTACAGATGAGGAAATGCAAGCTCAGAGAACCTTGAGTACCTTGCCCAAGGTCACCCAGCCACTAGATAATGGGGCCAGGATGCAAGCCTCAGCTGCCTGACTCCTGAGCTGCCCCCACATCATTCCTGGTCTCTGGTGAAAAACCTGGCCCAGAGTGGGGTCTCCAGGAAGGTAGCTGCCTTCCTTCCCCTTTATCCTTCAGCTGGTCTGAGTTCTTTGTGTGACGCCTGTCAGTACTGCAGAGCTCCAAGCACGAACACGGGACACCCGCTCACAGAGCAGAGCTGTGTGGATTTGCATGCAAGGCAGGTGTGTGCTGGTGTGCCCACCCTGGGAAGGAAACAGCATTTAAATGCAGGTCAATGCAAAGGGTGACCTGCTAGAAATGCTCTGACAGTTCTGAGGCTGGGGGGGCAAGAAGGGAGCGTCCTGATAGGGTCTCTCTGGGGGTCTAGGCTGCGGGCTGCAGGCAGCTTTGGAGTTCAGAGTTTTCATGAAGGGCTTCCTACAAAGCACTTTCCCACACAACCACATCTGCATTTCTGAAGTGAAACCTTTTGATTCTGACTTTTCTGAACTGCACTGCCAGGTTGCCAGGGACTTTTTGCACTGAAACAACTTCTACCCAGCTCTGTAGTGCCAAACGCACCTCTCCTGAGTTCTGGGGTTTTCATCATACAGATGATGTTTTCTGGGCATCTACTGTTGCCAGGCAGTGTACAGAAATGCTGTGATGTGCAAACAGACATGGTCTGCGGCATTAATCACAGAGCTGCACTAAAGATGTCACCAAGGGGTTAAATGCTGTGAAGGAAACACGCCGGAAGCTTTCAGAAGCCGCAGTATCACCAGTAGGTGTGAGATCAGGGAAGACGCTGGAGCTGAGATGTGAGCATCTGCAGGATTTAACCAGCCAAGGAGAGAGAACTGACTCCCACAGAGGGGACTGGGGCTTTGGAAGAAGGTGAAGCCGGTGGCCTTGGGAACAGAGGCCGAAGGAGAGGGATGCAAGAACAAAGAGAGGGTGCAGGGCTGTGCTGGCCACTTTCCCATGTCAGCTTGGCCGGGCTGTGGCACCCGGTTGTTTGGTCAAACACTTACTTGATGTAGATGTAGCTGTGAAGGTATTTGTAGATGCATTTAACATCTGCACTCAGTTGACATATTAAGTAAAGGAGATTTCTATCCCTAATGTGGAGGTGGGCCTCTTTTAAGCAGGTAAGCCAAAAACTGAGGTGTCCCAGAGAAAAAGGAATTCTGCCTCAAGACCGTAACAGAAATACTGCTTGAGTTTCCAGCTTGCTGGCCTGCCCTATAAATTTCAAACTAGTTGCATGAGCTAATTCCTCCAAATAAATAATCCTCCTCCCCTGTTGTCTATATGTGTCCTATTGATTCTGTTTCTCTGGAAAACCTTTCGCTGATAGACAACAGACCACGGCAGGCCTTGTTGAATACGGACAGGAGTTGGCATTGGATCACCCTTCTTTAATAAGTTATGGAAACCACAGATGGTCTTAGGCAGGGAAGCTAATTCAACTGGTATTAGCATAGTAGTGATCAGAGCCAGCCTGGAACCCAGAATGGGCACTGAGGGCCCCAGGAGATCTAGAAGCAGCTGTGCCCTGAGCCTCCCTGCCTTAGATACAGATGCTGTGGACATGTCTGAATTCCAGTGGTCACTTGTGCTTGTACTCCTCCGGTCAGCAAACATGTGCACTTATATGGCATGGCTTCTCCTATAGGTAGGCCTGGACTAGGCAAACGGCATTCCTTGAGACCACTGTAAGTTTTTGTTTTTTTAATCCAGGGTCCTATGAACAATCCTCTGCATTCATTCATTCAACAATAGTGGAGCTCTGCTGTGAGCTGAGCCCTCTGCTGTGTGCTACAGATATAGCAGGAAACAAAAGTGGGAAAAATTCCTGCCCTCATGGAGTTTACTTCTTTTTTTTTTTTTTTGAGACAGAGTCTCACCATGTTACCCTCAGTAGAGTGCTGTGGCATCACAGTTCACAGCAACCTCAAACTCTTGGGCTCAAGCAGTTCTCTTGCCTCAGCCTCCCAAGTGGCTGGGACTACAGGCACCCACCACAACGCCCAGCTATTTTTTATTGCAGTTGTCGTAATTATTTAACTGGCCCAGGCCAGATTTGAACCCACCAGCCTTGGTGTGTGTGGCTGGAGCTGTAACCCCCTGTGCTACAAGCGCCAAGCCTAGAGTTTACTTCCTAGTAAGGTACAGAGAGAATAAATGGTAGAGTATGGTATATCTCAAGACTGCAATGGCTGAGGGTGAAAATAAGCTTGAAGTGCAGAGGTAAAACAGCACACGTTGACTTCTTGGGCTCCAGAAGCAACAGCTCTGAGTCTAAATCCCAACTCCTGAACTCAGCACAATACCCGTCAGCCCAGCTCCAGAGAAGTAAATGAGACAGCAGTCCAGAACTTCAGATGGTGCTGGTGAGTTTTGTTTGAGTTTTAGAATTGTCCTCATTGCTGAGTTGCCTGTGAGTTTCAGTACCTTGCCTCCAGGCCCACAGCAAGCTCAACCCATGGCCTGTCTTCAGATGCGCTTGTCACGGGGCCATCTGCACATATCTCAGCAAGAATATTTGGTGCCTGCCAACTTTATTCTGTTCTCATCTTAAATGGCTCAGGTTTGCTAAATAGTTGTAGCAGAGAAACGGGAGTCAGAGGATGAGCAGTGTAGGAGAGGATAAGCAATGGCTGTCAGCCTGTCACAGAACAGAACCTGATCATCAGTAAGATCCTAGGTGATTCGCAGAATCCTAGGTAGTTGAAGTTTGAGAAGCACCAGGCTAGCAAAACCTAGGCCTCCGTCTGCCCTTTGTGGAGCTTAAGGCAGGCACAGGACAAATGAACAGCAGTGCCTGTGACTGTGTGTTGACTGTTAGGAGAGAGGATATAGGGGAGCTTTCGGTCAAGAGAAATACACCCAGATCAAAGCAGATTCTGTAAGCCATCTTAAGGTTTTGCCATTTTGTCCTGAGAGCAACAGGAAGCCTAGGGAATGAGATTTACAAGGGTGGGAGTGAATGAATTGGCCTATGTCAATAGTAATATTACCTTTGTAATACATGAATCCGTAATTACAGTGAACTTTCTCCTCTTGTCTTAAACCACACTCTAGTCTTCAAGGAGGTGTCCTCACCCTAGATAGATAGGTCAGTAGAACTAGGCTCAGGCTTTGCCTGTCAAGGAGGAGTCCCCTCTGTTAGGCACATCCTCATTCTGAACCCCTGTCCCCTCCTTCCAGCTGATCCTCCAGCAGGCTACCATAGCACAGTGCTCCAGGTACCAGAGATGGGCCCCTGTTTCCTCAGCTTCCAAATGCATATCAGAGATAGTCGACGCTGAATTGTGTTCTTAAGATGAATTGTGACTCAGTTCTCCCACCATCCTCTGCTAGCTAAGCAGAAGCTATTTGAAGTTGTGGTAAGAGCACGGTCAAGGAGACTTGGGTTGAAGTCCTTTGCTGTGTGATCTCTCACAAGTATTTTGACATCTCTAAACTTCTGCTTCCTGAACTGTGAATTCCTGCCACAGAAGGATATTGTGAGGGCTGAGCATAAGGAGAGTGCTTTATTTATTAAACAAATGTTTGTTGAACACACCTGCTAGGTATCTGTAAACAGACTTGGGGGGTCCAACAGTGGACGTTGTTAGACAAGAGTCCTGTCATCATGGAACTTACTGGTCTAGGGAAGAAAACCATCACTATTTGAATAATCACACAAATAAAAAGGAAATGACAAAGGTAGTATGTGCTTTAAAGGGAGGACCCCAACCTCGCCTGCAAAGTCAGGGAGGCTTCTCTGAGAGTGACGGTTTTTTCAGTGTTTCTCCCAAGTGTTACCCTCTGCACTTCCTTTTCAGGTACCTGGAAGGAAACCACCTAACAGCTGTGCCCAGAGAGCTGTCCGCCCTCCGACACCTGACACTCATGTAAGGAGCCTGGTGCTGGGTGGGACATTTACTTTTCTCTCCTAGGGTAAAAACGGAAAAGGAGGGTAAGAGAATGGTTCTTCAGGCTGGGGAAGCATCTCCACACTTTTCTCCCTGAGTGGAGAAGGGAGAGGCAGACGGAAGGAGCAGACCAGCCTGCTGTGCTGGGTCTTACCCAGTGAGACCTATGTGCAGAAGTACTCAGAGCCTGGCATCACAGGCCATCTGAACCCCTCCTCCCTGCCTTGGGGAAGGCAGGGGAGCCCCTGACCATCTGAGATCCAAACTTGGTCCCTGCATATCTCAGTCTCCAGCTGCTTGCAATCTGTGGCCACACTTAGGTCTGCCCAAAACATGAACAGTAGTTTCTTCTTCCAATTTGTTTAGTTCCTCTGAAAATGTCCTGGGTAGATAGTTTGAAGTGAGGATCATTCAGGTGGCACTTGTACTGGCTAGTGGCTCCAAGTCTGCTGAGACCCCAGGAAAATAAATACAGAGCAGGGTTTCTGGGCATGGGCATCATGCAAGGTGGCCTGCGGGCTTTGTCCCTGAACAGCCTGAATTGAGACCCAAGACAGTGCAAAACAATTCCTTGGGCGAGTGGTAATTGAAAGATGCCCAGGTCTGCTTAGGGTGGCAGGGAGCTAGCTCACAGGAGGAAAGTGAAAGCTCTTTCAGAATGAAAGAGCATCCCTCATGGGAAAGTAGAGAGCCCACTGAGAGGGGAAAGAAAGTCACCTGTCTCTGGCCTGGACTTCTAGATATTCTCAAAACCAGCCTCTAGATGAGGAGTTCTCAACCTTGGAACTGTGGACATTTGGGGAGATAATTCCTGGTTGTGAAGGGCTGTCATGTACATCCACAGACTCTACCCACCAGATGCCAGGAACTCTCCCCGCCAGCATGACAACCAAAAGTGTCTCCAGACATTTTCAAATGCCATTCAGAGAGCAAAAGTGGCCATAGCTGAGAACCACTGGTGTAGAGAAATGGCTCTGAACGTCACCTGATTCCTCTAATCTAACCTGAGCGATTTAAAAAAAAAAAAAAAAAAAAACTGATGTTCAGGCTGACACTGAACCAATGGGGTGAGAACATCTGAGCATGGAATCCAGGCATCAAAGGATTTAAAAACTCCGCAGATGATTCTAATGCTAATGTTGCCTCTGCTCTGGATATTTATCCTTAAGGAGAAGCTTGAGATTGTAGTTGGACAGCACCCCCACCAGCCTCATTCCTCCTCAGAGAGAATCTGATAACATGGAATAAATGAATGCCAGAAGAGAAGAAGGGTTGAGGGACAGCAAAAAGAATTAATTGAGAAAAGTTCTAAAATAAGGAAAAACTGTTATTTGTATTATGTTTTGTTGGTATAAAGAAGTGGCAGAATGGTTGAAAGTATTGAATGATTAACTGAATAAGTTCATAGAGGGATGGATGAATGAATGACCATTGCTTGAATGATTGAATAAGTGCTTAAATGAAAAAATGAATATTTGGGTAAATAAGTAGATGAAAGAGTAGGTGGATGGATGGATGAACTGTTTGATAGGAAAGAGGGTGGACAAATGGGTAGGTGAGTGAGTGGGACAAGTAGGTGAGTGAGTAGTTTGTAGACAAGTGACTGGGTGAGTAGATGGATGGATGGATGGATGGATAGGTGAGTGTATAGATAGGTGGGTGGATGAGAGAGTGATTAGATGGATGGGTGAGTGTATAGATAGGTGGGTGGGTGCATGGGTGGGTGCATGGATAGATGGATGTTGAGTAGATAGGTGAGTGTATGGATGGATAGATGCATGGGTAGGTGGGTGAGTAGATTGATGGATAGACAGATGGGTGGACAAGTGTGCAGGTGAGTAGGTGAGCAGATAAATAGGCAAGTGCATGGGTGGATAGATGGGTAAGTGAATGGATGTGTGAGTGG
This sequence comes from Loris lydekkerianus, assembly GCA_963574355.1. Taxonomy (NCBI): domain Eukaryota; kingdom Metazoa; phylum Chordata; class Mammalia; order Primates; family Lorisidae; genus Loris; species Loris lydekkerianus. The sequence continues at coordinate 12,445 of CAUYPK010155026.1, read as the reverse complement.
GGGGGTGGATGGATGAATGGATGAGTGTGTGGATAGGTGGGTGGATGAGCGGGTGGGTGGATGGATAGATGGATGTTTGAGTAGACAGATGAGTGTGTGGATGGATAGATGCATGGGTTGGTGGATAGGTAGGTGGATGGAGAGACAGATGGGTAGGCAAGTGTGCAGGTGAGTAGGTGGGTAGATAAATATGTAAGTGTGTGGATGGATAAATGGGTGAGTGAATGAATGGATGGGTGGTCGGGTGCATGGATGGGAGGATGAATTGTAGGTATGTGTGATACTTGGGAGTGGCCTCCTACAGATTCAACTGAGAGTAAAAGCAGGCCCTTTCTGTTTTACTTTTCCTAGTGACCTGAGCAACAACAGCATCAGTATGCTGACCAATTACACCTTCAGTAATATGTCTCACCTCTCCACCCTGTGAGTACATGTTTACCATGCCCACTGGACTAGCAGAAGATGGCCACTCTTTCTGTCCCCCCAGACTAAGTTCTCTGCTCTAGTGATCCTCAGGGCCTCACGGTCGCCCTAGCTTAGAGTAGACCTTAGCCATCAGAAGGAAAATAAAGCAAGACAAACTCCACTGTCATGCAGGTAGAAAGAAACTGGAACCTCATCACCTCTGCGGAAGGCTCTCATTGGAATACCTCCTGTGATTTGTAAATTTTCTTTCCAGTGGAGGGCTTCCCTCCACAATTACATTTTACTCAGACCCATTTCTTTCCCATTAGCTTTGCACATTGTGAGCACTCCCCATGCGACAGTGGAGGGAGGTGATGGACAAGCTGGGTAGAGTCAGGCAGCTGTGGAACATGGGAGGACACTGGGGAAGTGAAGCCAGTGAGCATCTGCGTGGGCCGTGGAGGTTTCCCTGCACTTTGTTCGCAGGATACTTTTGTCCATATATTGAGGGGCCATTGACTCTTGCGGGTTCACAATGTGAGCAGGGCTCCCAAGAGTAGCTGAGAATAGGAAGAGTCAACAGGGCACCTGCCCACTTTCCACAGGATCCTGAGCTACAACCGGCTGAGATGCATTCCCATCCACGCCTTCAATGGGCTGCGGTCTCTCCGAGTGCTGTGAGTACCCCGTGCGCTGGATTTGACTGACATGTTCCTGAGAACAAGCAGGAAGTAGACGGGGCACTCCCCTACCCCACTCTCTTCTGCTCAAAGCCTGCTCTACCCCCCAACATAACCCTCCACCCAGCACCCTTATTTGCTCAGTGAGGTAGAGAGAGCTGCCCTTGAGACTCAACCATTCCCGGGGTGCAGCTAACTTCTCTCCAAGGACAAGACCTTGAGCAAATCACCCAACCCCTTTGAGTTCCCACTTTTTATATATAAATGGGATCAGTAGCCCCTGCTTTGTGAGGATTGGGGTATGCAATTACATTCCACTCTCTGGTATTGAGCACAGTGTGTGTCCCCTGGCAACATTTTGATAATCATTCTGCATGCAGTTGCTACCTCCGGCTTCTGAGAGGCTTCCGATGAACGCTGTGAACCTCTGCTAGGAAGCAGAGTGTGTACACCAGAGATCACCAGTTGAAGCCCAGGGCCCAGGGCCCACTCACAGACAGCTACTAGTTAGCAATTTTGTAGCTGACTCTTACAGTGTCTTTTAAAATAACCACAGTTTTAATAAGCTGTCAATATTTTGGTATCAAGAAGCTTTTTTACACAAATCCTAATGTGTACACGCTTTCGGAAAATTGAGACTCCTGGCCATACCAGGCCTGGCCTCTGCGTTCCTGAATGGCTGAGCAGCCCTGTGCCTTTGGGCAGTTGTGCAGTCTGCAGCCCTCACACTGGCACACCCTTGTCACCCTCAGGGCCCTGTCTTACACATGGGTAGCTAAGTGTCTGCTCATCCGTAAAATCAGATAATTATAGTAATTGCCTGGCAGAGTCTTATGAGGATTAAATGAGATACTGTACATAAAGCCCTTAGCACAGCTTTGGCATTATAAACACTTAGCAAATATTCATTTGTCAGTGGGTGGAGTGGCTCTTGCCTATAATCCCAGTACTATGGGCGGCAGAGGCAGTGGATTGCTTGAAGCCAGCAGTTGGAGGTTACAATGAGCTATGATTGCACCACTGAACTCCACCCTGGGCAACAAATGAAGACCCTATCTTTTGAAAAGATTTTAATTAAAAAAAATTCATTTATTATTACTATTCTCACATCATAGTTTGCCAGCACAGGAAGGTACCCAACCACCAGCCTTAACACTGGGTTCAGTTGTCAGCTGATTTTAGGGCCTTCCCATCTTCAGCCTATTTTATTGACCAAAGAAGATTAATCTTTTAAATATCATCCTTAAATAATACTACTATGAGAACAGAAATGCCAGACTCTTTGCCCCAAACCTATCAACTTTTTGCCTTTCTGGACCGTTATTAGTACAATAGTGATCACCACATTTTATGGAGCTTTTTACAAACATTCCTTCGTCTAATCTTTTGCAACAGTGCTGTGAGGTTGAGACAGTTATGCCCATTTTAAAGATAGAGAAACTGAGGCCCAGACTGGTGAAATAACTGGCCACGGTCCAGCAGTGAAGAGGCTGCAGCCTTCTGACTCAGAGCCCTGGGACCCTTCCCAGGGCTCAGCAGCAGTCAGCAAACAGCACCCAATGAGCTCGTCCATTTCAGAGCCTCTAGGCGGATGTGATTTATGGAGGCCCACAAAACACCGGTGTCAGCGACAACTCCCGCCACATGTCATCTGCACTGTTATTAAAAATCAATTCTCTGGGGGCAAAGAAGTGCCCGCACTGACAGCGTGCAATCTGTTATTGTCACTTATTTATTATCTACCTTCTCTGGGGAGTTTGAGAATGGAAACATCAGCAGAACCATTTCCCTGTTTCCCGGTTGAACACAGCAGGAAATGGGCTTGTCTCATTGGCCGGGGCTGAAGCTGGACCTGCTTGCTTTTTCTCACCATCCCCCTTCCACCTCCCACCTCCACCTCCATCCAAACCTGTTATCTCCCAGTTATATGCATGGGTTTGCTGCTGGGGGAGGGACCTGCCAATTTTAAAGGAGTCTGTGTATGTCCACTCATATTGAGAGTTCCAGTGGGGCAATTCAGGCTGCAGCAGGGAGAGAAAAGGTCTGGCTGTCCCTCTGTCTCCCTGCCTATCTCCCTCCCCAGTACCGTTTTTGTCCGTCCACCTCCTACCCAGCTCCACCACTCACCCTCAGGAGCTCATCAGCAGTACACACACACACAACCTGCTGGGTTTTGCTTCTTGAATTAAGAATTAATAGGTTTTTAGTATCATCATTTTAGAATTATGGGATCTGGTGGACAAAAAGGAAACTTAAGAGTTTCTCAGTCCAACATCTACCTCAGTGGGGAGCAACCATTTTCTACATAAGGTCCAATTCAGGAAAAATAAAAATGTTTATGGACCCCATTTTTTAATGATATTTGTATCCTTTCTTCCAGTAATTTCACATCTAGGAATTTAGGTTAAAGAATAATCCAAAATCAGGGAAAGGTTCCATGCATTAAGATCTTTGTTGCACTGTTATTTTTAACCTAAATTTTGAATATTACCTACAAGGGCCACAGAGGCAAAATGTTGAAGGAAACTGATGGAACCAGTCAGTGAAGCACAATTATTAAAAAAAGCAAAAATAATTGTAAAAAGATGAAAATTACATGGCAAGGTAGCAATGCGTATTACTGCATCAGCATTACATGGAGAAGTGAAACTTAACTTGTATGGATGTTAAAATTATAACTTGTAAACATTTATACCTATGAAGAAAGACTCTGAGAAAGCAAATGAAAGAAATCATCAATAGCTAGCTGTTACTATAATTTCTGTAATAAATGGAGGCAAAGTTAAAGGTGAGTGAAGATAGTATTTATAATTTGTATTTATAATTTAGGGCAGTGTTCTTCAACCTTTTTATCTCAAGACACACTTGAACCTATAGTAAAACTTCCACGGCACACTTAAATTATGCTGATCAAAAAAAAAACACATGATCTTTCCTATGATCTTTAAAAATGTTCATGGCACACCTGAGAGCCTCTCAAGGCATGCCAGTTGAAATTCACTGCTTCAGGGCAGCAATTCTCAACCTATGAGTCGCAAGGGTCGAAGACCCTTTCACAGGGGTTGCCTAATGTCAGATATTTACATTATGATTCGTAACAGTGGCAAAAATTACAGTTATGAAGTAGCAACAAAAATAATTTTAGGGTTGGGGGTCACCAAACATGAGGAACTGTATTAAAGGGTCACGGCATTAGGAAGGTTGAGAACCACTGCTTTAGGGTGTTTAAAAAAGATAGGGTTGTGGTTTTTTTGTTATTTTTGTTTTGTTTTGTTTTTTTGAGTCAGGACTTGTGTTATCTGCAACTGCGTTTGAATATTTGTATATTCTTTCCTCATTTTGGTAGGGTTTTATTATATTGACTAAAATCTCAGAAATGACCCAAGACCCAGGGATGCGGGGTGTCTGGGGCAGGGAGGAAAATAAGCATCAAGGTTTAGCTGTAGACAAAGGCCAGAAGGTGATTTGGAAGGAGAGAACTAAGTGTGGGTGGGTGGGTGTGCTTGTGTGGGTTTGTACGCGTGTGTGTCTGTGTGCACTAGAGGGTGGATATGAATACTTCTCAGAGAATAGGACAGGAGGTGGTCGAGGAGAACTGAGTATAAAACATGGTGAAAAACAAGATGCTTTTCCTACTTCACTCCTAACCTAGGAGAGAAATGCTTGTGGACGTTCTAGCCCTTCTTCAGGGATCCATGCATTCCCTGATCGTTGCCCCAGACAGAGTCACACACGCACGTACCTGTGGTGCAGATGCTACTCCCCAGCCCCAGCACAGGAGGGCCGCCTGGACTCAGATAGCCCAGTGAGGCCGTTGGAATGTGTGCTCAGGAGGGAGCCAGCAGGACACCTGTGCATCCTCCTCCCATTCTTAGCTCTGAGTCCCTGAAGTAAGACTGTGCTGTTTATTCTACTGATGACATGAATCCTCCCTACAACATCCCTGCAGAGGGCTCCAGTTGCCCTTTGCTTTATTAACTTGCAAGATGAAATGCTCACTCCCTTCCCGTACAACCCCATGTTTCTTTTACCCCACTGTCAGAAAATTCTTCCTATGAGCCAAAAGGTGACGTCTTGGGACTCCCCAACTATGGTCCAAGCTTGGCCCTTTGGTACCCCCAAAACAAAAATAAATAAATACAAGTTTAAGTTTAGAATTCCAGAATTGAAGTATGAGTCTTGGAAATTTTCCTGTCCAAACTTTTCGTTTATTATAAGATAAGAAGGCAGATTCAGAAAGGCTTAGGACTTGTTCAAGGTCACTCTTTTATTCATCCTTTCCTGAATGCCTACTATGGGTTAGTTGCTTTGCTTAACTCTTGGGGAAAGAATAAATAGTGAATGAGACATAATCATCGGCCTCAGAGAGCCTTTGGTCTAGAAGAGGAAATAAGCAATGACAATACAGGGTGTTAATTGAGAGAAGAGCCGGAGGATTGCAAGTGAGAGGCCCAGAACCCAGTCTCAGTCATGCCAGAGGCTTTCTGAAAGGAAGGTTAATAATCACCACTGACATCCATTAAGCCATGACTGCAGCATGACCGCTGTACTCATGTTATCCTATTGACTCTTCACCCTATGAAGAATATACCACTATTATCCCCATTTCACAGGTAAATAGAGACTGAGCAAGATTAAGTAACTTGCCCAAAGTGACACAACCAATAGTAAAGTTAGGATTTGAACCCACAACTGTTTGCTTTCAGGATCACTCCTCTTAACGTTTGCTTCTAAAGCTGAGAGCCAGAAGCAGTGGGATTTATTGGAGTCCATAAATGCCCTGGACAGAGCCCCTGAGGAAGGGCAGGTGCATTGGGACAGGTGTGGCTAGATGTGGTTTCTGGGGGTGGGAGTGGGAAAAGGTGCTACCAAATAGCCCCAAGGCACGGGCAGAACCAAGGCTGGAACTTACGTCTCTGGCTCCCAGCCCAGTGCTCCATCTACTGCGTTCTACCTCCTCCCCAGGGGTACGTCAGTCTCCAATTTTATTCCCAGCCATTTCACACTTTCCTTGAAGATTGACAGGACATAGCCTATTTAAAAATGAGCTGTTTTCTTCCCTGTTCTGAGAGGGCTGTGGTGAGAATTAAAGAGTGGGCTGAAGTGGGAGGCACAGGGGAAAGGTGAGGGGCCCGGGGCCACTCAGCCAAAATCCAATGGATCCCCTCTCCTGTCTGGGACCCAAGTCACGGCATTCACCACTGCCTTTGAGTCACACAGCTACACATGCACAGGCTTCGACCCTATGTGGCTGTCTCCTTGATAGGACTGGTTCCCACAATACATCTAAAAACACAGAGGAGTCAGGGCCATGATGACAGTAGTCATAGTGAACATGATGGCGTGCTTGCCGTGAGCAGGCGCTGCATTGAGTCCTGTGCCATCTGAACTGCTGGCATCCTCTCTTTTAATCCTGGAAGCTAGCTGATGAAGTGGCATATTTGATCTCCTCCTGGGCAAAGGGATCAGCTCAAACCACCTTATGCATATAAAGAACTTACCGAGTCAGGCAACTGAAGAATTCAGAAGCAGGTAAAGGGCTCTCGCGGGCTGCAGGTGCTGCAGTGATGCTGCCAAAAAGTCTCTCTTTACCTCTCAGCCCTCCCTTCCTGAGTAGGTTGTGCTCTCAGACATTCTCTCTGCCTGTAAGGCACAGTGGGTGCTAAGGGGCTGGGTGTTTACACTCTAGTAGCTTAGTAGCCCACAGAATGAAACTGCCTCTGACTTAGAAGCTCCAGAGAAAGCCCCAGAAATGTCTCTCCTTGCCCCACTTTAGGCCACATGCTCAACCTCAAGCCAACCACTGTGACTCAAATTGGCCAGACCTGGGCCGTACCTCCACCCAAGAGGCCAAACCACTTGAACTGAGAGCTGGGGAAGGTTGACGGCCCAGCAGAAAAGGGGAGAACTGCTACAGGAAAGAGCATTGATGCCGAGCACCTCACACCCCCAAAAGATGTGTACTACAAGTAGATAGTAAGAATTCTTTCATGTCCAAGATGAAAAAACTGAGGCACAGAGAGATTAAGTCAACTGCCTCAGCTCCCACAGCCAGAGAGTATCGGGGGGATTCAGACCAAGGCAGTCTGACTCTACAGCCTTAGTTCTCAACCCTCAGGTCACCTAGGCCTGGCCTCATATGCATTCCAAAATTCCCAAGTCTGCCATAAATATTCCTTGAGATTCAGGAGGGGGAAAGGAGTTCCAGGCACTTGAAGATGAGCCACAGGGAGTTGAGAGACTTGCTTGCCAGCCCCAGCCCCTGTCAGGTGTAAGGGAGAAGAGAGGCCTCATTCACCCACGCCTATGGCATCCTTTAGGATGGTTGATTGACATGCAAGAGTCCTTCCTTGGGGACCTAACCAAGAGGGAGAACCTTCAGTGTAGGCAGATTTCTTTAGTTATCCTAGTAAGTTACAGCCCCATTATAGGTTAGGGAAATCCCAGTAGCCTCACTCATAATATACGGGAATGTGACTTGCAGTGTCACAGTGCCAAAACTGCCTCTGGATCATTTGGTGTTGTTAAATTAGGGCTTTGTGCCTCTCAAGGGGCTGCGGATTTATTCAGAAATGATTAACAGTGGTGCCGGATGCATTTGCAAAACAGCAAGCAGCCTCGAAGTCAACCAAGTCAGTAGCAGGCAGGGGCTGGTGTGATTCATAAGTAACCTCATGAATTAGAGACTAAATGATGCTGATAGAAATGTTTGGAAGCATATCTTGCTCCTTCTCACCCATGACACTCGTTAGAAGGACAGTTTACCATCATCCTGCTGTCCCAGCTGCCTAAGAATTAAGGATGACTTTCACCCTGAGAATTTCACCATGGAACTGAGGAGGGGGGAGGAGAAGGAGCTAATGGTGATAAGGATGATGACGGAAGATGACCAGGAGGGGGAAGGAAATGAGGCCCTTGCCCTAGGTCACGAGAGAAAGTGTCTCAGCAGCACCTGGGAGCTTGTTAGAAATGCAGAGTCCCAGGCCCATCACAGACCCACTGAATCAGAATCTCTGATTGAGGGGGCTCAGGAATTTGCAAGTTACTAGCTTTCAAAGTTCACTCCGTATGAGAGCCACTGTTCTATTATTAAGTGAAGTTCATGTCTGTATTTTAGCTGGAAACCAAGGATAGGCTAACTTCAGCTGATAGGATAAAAACAGCAAATTGATTAGTTATTATTCTGTTTACACTCACATTGTCAACACTAATCATCTCTTTGCTTTCCTAGGGCTCTCTGCCTGCAATAAAGTTGCTAGTCCTTATCCTTAAGAGCACCTTATCAACAGCACAGGCGATGGTGCCCATCAGTCACTAAAGAAGCCTTTGAGCTTCTGTGAATTCCACTCACCTTGCATTTCTCAGACCAGACCCAAAGCAAATCATCAATTTGGGGATTTTTTTTATGTAATCGATTAATCCTTTAATGGAGGATGTAATCCATGAATTGTGGATTTGCTCGTGTTGTTACTTGAGCACAGAGCAGTGTTCATTCCATTTTTTCATGGACCTACCCTCCAGGCATGTATTGAAAGCTTAGTGTACAGCACCACTTTGCAAGTAAGAAGAGCTCCTAGCTGCCTACACCCTGAGGTGGAGAGAGACATGACTAATACCAAGCGGGTTGCTTGGCCCCTTGGACACACTGTCAGAAGATGCAGTCAAATGCACACACGTTCCAGACTCATGCAGGTGTGTGGCTGATGCCAACCTATGACCCATAAAGATGAGGGTCTGGCCCCAGGAAATATCAGGAGCTGAGTACCACCCCCGTCCCCTGTGCTGAGATTGATCATGTTTTGCAACTGCACTAAAGTCTTTTTAGGTAAATATGAAGAGAGCCAATTTATTGAATTCCTTGATCTATACTAGACATCCTTCAAACCCTTTCACAGATATTTATAGTGGTTAGCACATAGAAAATGCCAGCTCTCTCTGCATGGATTTAATATATCTACAACCTTCTGTGGCAAACTTTTTTATTTTATTCCCATTTTACAATAGACACTGAGGCTCAGAGAGGGCAATTCACTTTACCCACAGTCACACAGCTCGTAAGTGACAAAGTCAGGATTTAAATGCACACAGCCCAGTTCTTCACATCCCCTCTGAAACTCCAGCGGTCCCACTGCATAGATATGCCTCACCACTTTTCAGATGCAAAAATGGAAGCCAAGAAAAGTATAACTTATCCAGCGTTCCACAGCTAAAAGGGATTGACTTCTGCTTCCACCCCAGACCTATCAGACTTAAAAGTCCATCTTCTTCTTCCCCAAATCCTTCACTCCAGTGTTTCTTAACCTTTTTTATCTCTGGCACCCTTGAACCTATAGTTAAACTTCCATGGCACACTTAAATTATGTTGATCAAAAAAATAGAATAAAAAAAGAATACACTTACTGTGCTTTGAACTTCTTTCAAAAATAATTTAATTGGCTCGGCACTGTAGCACAGTGGTTATGGCGCCAGCCACATACACCACGGATAGCAGGTTCATACCCAGCCTGGGACAGCTAACCAACAATGACAATTGCAATAGCAATAACAACAACAACAAAAATAGCTGGGCGTTGTGGCAGGCACCTATAGTCCCAGCTACGTGGGAGGCTGAGGCAAGACAATCACTTAAGCCCAAGAGTTGGAGGTTGCTGTGAACTGTAATGCCAGGGCACTTTACCCAGGGTGACATAGTTAGACTCTGTCTATATAAATAATTAATAAATAAATAAATAAAATAATTTAATTAATGATCTTTGAAAATTTTCAAGGCACACCTAAGGTCCTCTCACAGCACACTGGTTGAAATCACTGCTCTCCTCCCTCCAACCCTGGGGCTGAGCTAGGCCTAGACATGTGTGTGAAGGGGGCGGCCCCTGCTGCTATCTGGTGGGGCTCAGCAGGGAGGCCGAGAGCATGTGGTGAGTTCACTGGGTGCTGCCCTTCTGACCGCCGTCTTCTGCTTCAGAACCCTCCATGGCAACGACATTTCCAGTGTTCCCGAAGGCTCCTTCAATGACCTTACATCTCTTTCCCATCTGTAAGTAGCCATATTTCTCTCCAATGTGCTTTCAGAACAGAAAATCATGGTAGTGTCCTCACTGCTAACCTTGTGGTATGTTCTGTGTGCGTGCAGTGTACCTTACTTATTACAGGGTGTCCACACTCTGCACGTTGTCTTGGTCTCTGCCTCCTCGGCCTTCAGAGGCATCCTCACTTGTGTAAACAATGTAAATATTTAACAAGAATCAGCAGAAAACACTGTGTGCTAAACACTGCAGACAAATTCTCTCCTTTCTTACAGCAAGAAGGCATTTTTATTCCCATACTATACATGATGAAAAAGCACATATCCTTAACAGCTCTGCTGTCTGCACTGGACATTCCCTTCTTATTTTACACAAGAGAAAACCGAAGTCCGTAAATATTAGGTGACTAGTTGAAAGTCACTATCAAGTCAGTGAGACATTGGACTAGAACCCAAGTTTCCTAATTCCTAAGTGAGACCTCTTTTCTAGGTCAGGGTTCTCTACATTTTTAAAATTATACACCTGAATCAGTGAACATTCTTGATTTTATATTCCTTCTATATGTATATTTAATTATTGTTGTATTATATGTATACACTATAATATTGATAGTTATGTATAAAACATTCAAAAATAGAAATGTTAAAGAGTGTATATATGTGTGTGTGTATGTGTATTTAAAAACAGAGGTTCTAGTACTTTCTTCCTGGACATCAGTTTGGAGATGTCTGCACTGGACTTACCCCTCCTCCCCTGCAGTTTCAAGCCGAGTGCTTGGAAGCTGCTTCCTAGGCTGCTGGGTACCAGAGCCTGCCTTCTCTGCAGAGTACCTCTCCCATAGACACTTCAATCGCGCACAAGAGCTAGACAATCAAATGGCCAAAAGTCTAGGAAGCCCCATAGAAGGGCTGGGATGGGGTTAAGGATTGACTTTTACCAGGGTAGGTGAGAGCCAAGCCTCTGAGGTGGGAGGGGCTTGGTGAGAGTTGACGCATCTGCAAGATTGGACATGTACTAGGGAGACATGGACCTTTCCCCTTTGGAGACTACTCCTCTGAGCCCCATATTAGATACCCCAACCTAGGCAAAGTTTGGAAATGTGATTTTTCAGAGAGCCAAGGAGCAGTGGTCCTCAAACTGCAGCCCGTGGGCCATATGAGGCAATGTGATTGTATTTCTTCCCATTTTGTTTTTTTACTTCAAAATAAGGTATGTGCAGTGTGCATAGAAATTTGTTCATAGTTGGGTTTTTTTTTAACTATAGTCCTGCCCTCCAGCGGTTTAAGGGACAGTGAATTGGCCCCCTGTTTAAAAAGTTTGAGGACCCCTGATCTAGAGCCTAGGAGTCATGCTGGGCGGGGGCACTGACTTCTGTTCTGCCTTCTAGGGCTCTGGGAACTAACCCCCTCCACTGTGACTGCAGTCTGCGGTGGCTGTCGGAGTGGGTGAAGGCAGGGTACAAGGAGCCTGGCATTGCCCGCTGTAGTAGCCCTGAGCCTATGGCTGACAGGCTCCTGCTCACCACCCCCACCCACCGATTTCAGTGCAAAGGTAGGTGCTGCCCCCACCAACCTTTCTCTGCCCCCTGTGGGGTCTGCTCTGTCTTTAACAATCTTTCAGTCGGGCATCTCAGCAAATATGGCTACTAAAACCATCATCCTGTCTCTTCCACGGTCGCACAGAGAGACTGTGAAGCGGAGAGCAAGGTGGACCCACGTCTAAGAGTCCAGGTGTCACTCTCCCCACTGCGTCCCTCTGCCAGTGTGCCTACACACCTCCTCACTGCCTTCTTTCTATACATAGCCTCCCATGGTTACGAAAATCTTTAACCTGCATTGTTCACCCAACATTATTAGAGCATAAGCATTTTCCCATTTTGCTGCAAAAAACATTTTGTACCTGTGATTTTTATTAACTGCATCATTATTATAGTAATACTCTAAGTCCTTATGCAACATTTATTCATGGTTATTTTCTTTTACTCTGCAATACTGATGTAGAATAGATTGTAATATTACCTTCATCTTTAAAAGTGAAAAAACTGGGCCTTATTCAGGTTAAATGAGTTCTTCACACTGTTGGAAAGATTGAAGGCCTTTCTTACTCCAGAATGCACAATCTTGACCACCAGGCTGTAATATTCCACAACCGATTTAATCAGTTTCTGCTTTTGTTTTTTTTTGTTTTTTTTTGTTTTTTTTTTTTTTTTTTATAATTTATTTATTTTTTTATTGTGGAGAAGGGGCAGGGAAAGAAGGCGGGGGAAGAGGTGAGTGACAGGGTCGGGCCAGTGGCATGGTACCACATTGGCTGTATCTAGGTAGAGGCAGTTTC